>JANHFX010008018.1:186307-200715 GCA_027560015.1 Chloroceryle amazona
ACTTTCTACAGTGAGCAAAGCCAGAAGCCCTAACCATGCTACAGATGTTTACTAAAGCAATGTTTGGAGAACCAGTTTGATATGTAGGTGAGTAAAGGACATACCTTACTTTTAAAAACAGTTGAGTACAATCTTCTCGAGTCTTTAGTCAGCCCAAAGAAGTCTAGTTGGCTTTGGAATAACCAGAGAGTGACTCCATCCCCTCAGCTGGATGGTGCAATAACCCCAAAGCACTTCACACCCAAGAAGAATTAGACCCCCCAGTCGCTCTCATCCAGCCATCCCGACCTCACCAAAACACAGCAATACCTCATGTGGCAAGGACACTGTCCCCATTCGAGTTGTGGGTCTTGAGGTCTACTGGAGACTCACTGTGTTGACCCTTCTGAATAGCATGGAATGAAATCTTCATTGTAATTTTCTTTCAACCCACACTGCTATAAAAAAAATATCAGCTGCTTTAAAATGGTCTCTTTCTCTGGCCCTGCTTCTGGCAATCTAAGTAGCTGTCATCACTGTAGGAGCAGCCTGCTTGATAAGATTATAATTTTGTTTACATTGTGCTATAGGATGCCACGCTGAGTACAGCACAAGGGAAATGGCAATCGACAGCATGCGATGTGCATTTTCAGTAAAATGCACGTATCTTCCTTTATTCCCTCCTCAGAATTGCACAATTTTGGCTGATGTCCTTAAAGGTAAAGAAAAAAAATGGGTTTAATGTATTTCTTCACTGGAATGTATCACAGTAAAACCTGTAATGGCCTTTTTTGGCACCAAACCTAAAATATAGAGCATTCAGAAAACAGCTATTTATTGAAGAAGGAAATGCAATACCAAGACTACAAATCACTTTTTCCATATAGAGAACTGGAAGTAAATCTGGCTAACACCTACCTCGCTACCAAAGGTAGAGCTCCCAGTCTCAAACCAGAAGCAGCCGAGTTTCATTTGCTGTGAGGTTGTGAGTTAAAGGACTTACTGCATCTCATTTCCATCCTCTGTAAAACGGAGATACGGCCACGTATTTTAAGAGAGGGTTGTGAAGCTCTCTTAGTATATGAGACTGTAAATCTACCAGGGAAGCACAGCAATATTTTTACAGCAGTCAGTTGGGTTAGTTTTAATTTGTGTTTGATTAGTAAAGTGCTCTGGGCCAGGCTCACAATACCCACAGAACTCCCGATGCAGCGAGGCAAAATTTCACAATTATAAGGGTAGTAATATGTGCTCAGCCTTAGCCATTAGCTGTTGGGAAAATGGGTCAACAATAACACAGCTGTATGGCAAAAGCATTTCTCCACCACACGTTTAAATGCTGCAGTGAAGGGCAGAGAGGACCAGGAACCTGATTCCTATTACCTTTAGCATCGTCGCTGCTATTTTACCCCTTCTCAATATGCAAAATATTTTTATACACCTTTTCCTAACTCTCTCCAGAAATTAAATTCTTGTCTGTGTTCTGTTTCCTCCTTCTCATGAAAGGTCGGCCAGAGCTGGAGTGCGTGATCCCTGGAGCAAAGTTGGATCTAGGACTTTTCATTGGAAGGAGAGGCTTTGAAGAGCTTTGTCAGGTTAACCAAAAGGCAACGCGATGGATCCGTAAAGCACAGCAAGCGCACAGAAAGGGTACTCCCCGTTAACAACTGATGGCGTACCGACGGGGGGTACCGAGTGCTTTTACATCCAGAGCCAAGGCTCTTCAGCCCCATCGGTGGCAGGGAAGCAAGCCAAGGACCCCAAGTTTCTGCAGGTTGCTGTGTGGGAGGTGAGTGCACAGATGCCATTAAGAGCGCGAGGGGTCTCTGCACACAGCCACCCACACGCGCTCGGACAGAACGCTCCTGCTCCTCTGCCCGGCCACCAGAACGGAAAACTCCATCTCGGAGCTTGACAAGACAAATGGTGAAATTTATCTTTCTCAGACCGGACTGTCCTCTGTGTAATGGGAACAAAAAGCAATACCAACAAAAGAAAAAGCAGCATTAAAAGCCTTTTTGAGGCTAAGAAAGGAAGTAGTCGTACATTAATATGCTAAGTCAGTGCACAACACATCACTCAGGTCTGGAGGCTGAGCTCAAGCCTTACTGACCCAGGCGACAGTCACTGCACAAGACCTTGAAGCACAGCTCAGGGCTTAAACAGCAGGACCTGCAACCACCAAAGAAAGGGAAATAAAAACACAAACAAGAAATGCTTGTCCTTTCCTAACATAAAGCTCCCAGCTTTACATAGCTCAGGCAAAATTTTTTAAAGAGCACACTATTGCAGATGACAACGGTGGTTTTTTACTTGAGGACAATCGCAAGTGTCAGAATTTATGAAGGTATGAATGTCAAAACATTATTTCTTCATTAATGGTATCAAAGCCTCTGCTTGACTTAATGGTCACCGTTTTAAGGACTCATCAATGTCGTACATTTGAAGTCTGCCAAAGTACACATGTAATTTAGTCTGATTGTTTAGGAATATATTTCATCTCACTCCTGTTGTTCGAGAATAGAGTCAGGTGATTTTGGCTCAGTCTGCTTTTCCTAACAACTGGAAACAATAGCAATGTGAATTATACCTTACTTCACCCATTCAAATGCAGAATGATTTAAATGTGTTGATGAGAAGGAAATTGCTGAGACACAAGCACCAAATTTCACATTTGAAAAGTCTGAACCTTCCATTTGGAAGTACCAGCACATTTCTGTGAAGCAGCAGCAAATATAAAATACTGAATTATTTCCATTAGCTCCATCTTGTAAAGTGAGGTAAGGAGAAACTAAAATCAGCATTTACCTTGTGTCAGCAAATAGTATTGCAAACACCATGAGTAGAAATCCAGTCACTCATAAAGATACTTTTGTTCCTGAGAGGAAAAAGTGCCACAGGCTCCCACATTCATGCTTTCCAGGCTCCCACTCGGCACACACGGACACCTCACAGACCAGACACGACCGGCACGCTGGGTGAGGCCATGCTTCCCCGATTCAGCTGATGGCTGCATATTGCAAAATCAGGGCTGCATTCTGGCTTTGTTCCCAACAAAGTAGCACAGCCTGAGCCAAGAAGCAAGAGCGAGATGCGTAGGAATGTATTTTCAAACGCAGCATCAGGCTGTCTTCACCCACTGCCAGTAACAGCATAGGCAGGAAGGGCACCAGTAAGAGCTGTTTCACTGCCAGAACTCCCACTAGGTGTACAAGGATGCACACACAGGAGCCTCCAAAGCTGCGTACAGGCAAAACACCCTAACGAAATGGGCACCTACCAACTGTACATGATAGTAAACTGTAGGGGAAAAACCCATCTCAAACTGAAAGTTCCTACAGTGGAAGAGTGGTGTGAAGCCAGGAGAGTGCAAGGCAAAGCTCGCTGTCGTCATCTCAAAGGAGACTGGAAACACAAAGTTGAGTATGGGTAATTGAAAAGGCAACTGGATGCGCTCCCTGAAACACAGACTAGGACAGAGCGTTTTCCTGCTGCTCGCAGCCAGCCAGATACGTGAACGTAAACACAAAGCAGACAGAAGTTATCACCCGTGGTATGGTGGAAGAGGGTCAGGTGCAACCATTCCACTCCCCTCACCGCTGACTGCACACAAAGCAGATGGCTTGCCGCAGATGCACAGATAATTTTTCTGACCAAAATCAACATGCCAAATTATTCTCCAAACCAATGGCAAGTGGAGGGCACATGAAATGATACCTTCGAAGCCAGCTGGCACATGCCATCCTGGCCTGGATGTGATCAGTGGCACAACGGGCACACAACTTTGCTTCCATCTGGTGTGGCTGGCAAGGGCGGAGGTCGACACGCAAGCCGAAGGAAGAGATGGCGCTAAGATGAAGCGGTTGACTGATGACGAGGGAGAACTGACTGTGTGTGGGGGTGAAGTGACCTACAACAAATCAAGTGTGGCTGTATGGATGCGTGTCTCTCCAGCAGACTCAATCAACAGCAAGAGGGTGACAGAGATACTGAAATGGTTAAACAAATAGCTTCACATTGGCCTGCCCAGTTACGATGAGATGGATAGATGCAACTAAGAACCACTGACCTTAACAACACAGAAAAGAGTGTTCTGGAAAATCCATAGATAAACCAAATGTACAGCAGAAGGATGAATGCCAGTGTGTGCTATGATTTGCACACTAATCCACACGGCCCAAAGTAAATGCACACATAAATGAGCCGTCTGAATGAGCGCCATGTCGGCACTGCCAATCACGTCATGTATCGGTAGGTGTTGAACAGAGGGGCCCCCAAAGCCCCACTCGAGTCCTCAATCTCTGACCTGTCAATGTGATGTATCTTCAGGCAAAACCTTTTCGCTAGATCTTTTTTCCACCTTACCTCTCACTTTTCAGTCATTACACTGAGAACTGATCCTATCTCTGGTCAATAAATACTCCTCATACATCCCATTTTCAAACAATAACCTTCAGATTTTTAACTGCACTGACCTGAGCCCTGAGCAGGAGTTTCCACAAGCTTCTACAAAATCACATACTTATCTTTTAACTCTTTCACTTCAATGCCTTACAAAAGGCTTTGTACAAGGCACACACAGGCGTGGTGGGAACACTGGGATTACCTGTTCTCAGAGCGAGTCCTTTGAACCGTTTGTTTACAGGTGTCCACACAAGTGCATCAAACATCTCTCGTGTTCCTGGACTCTCACTAAAGGGAGCCTTCCTTTACTTTCAATATTTATATACAACAAAGTCCTGTTCCACAGTGAAGATTCCCATGCATGATAGCAAGACAAATAATAAGCTATAGGATTTAAAGGTACAAAAACGAGTTTGCCAACAAGTGCTCCAATTCGACAGCAACTCACTTCTCTCAGGGAACTCAGCAGAATGCCCAAACTGGCAAGATGCCAAATTTGGGCTCATCACACAAAGGCACATTTCCTGCACATCATGATCAGCAGCGGTGGCTGGGAAAAATCAGAAGTCAAGAGGCACAACCCAGCTGTAAAATGCTTAACGAAGAAAAAGGGGGAGGGCAGGGCTCCAGTCAAGGTCATCATCCAATGTTAACAACAATATGAGTGCATCTCATCTCCTGTGTTGCCATACCCTCACAGCTCTCTCCTGCCAGTCCAAGCATCAAGGTGTTTCTCTCCATCACTGACTTCTCAGTTTACCTCAACAGACCGACTGAAAAAACCTGCCTTAAAGCAATGATGTTTCTAAAAGCTGTTAATCACTGCAATGCCTAATGACAGACCATTATCAGGCACAGTCCTAATGCCAGTTAGTGCTACTGTCTGACTGGCTAGACACTAAGTCCCACAAAACCAGACAGTTCAGCTGCGAGGTGTTCAGGTGACAAAGCGAACACCGAGGAGTTACGTGTTCTCCCAGGGCAGCTCTTTTGCCCACTGACATTTAAAAAGAAGCAAAAGTTTTCTTTTGTTGGTAGGCGTAAGCTGCTTACCGAAGGCAAATGTGCTTGTTTTCTGCCAACCATTCAAGCCTCTGGTTTTGTTCAGAGGAAAGGAAGGAGAGAGGATTATCCAGCTGAGGTTGGATAATCAAAATGTTAGGGAGGGTGAGATTTTGTGAAAGGGAGGGGGGTAAAAATTGGCTTGATACAAACACATTCACCTTTTAAAATTATTTCCCCACAGAACTTCAGGCACAATAGGATTAAAATGTCAACACATGAAACCTATGCTCAAGTGTCTTTCTCAGGGTCTCCTATGTAATTGTATCTTGAGGTCCCAACTCAGTGTCTCCCAAGTGCATTTAGGTGTTGAAATCAGCCAAGAACACGACACGACAGGAAGCATCCTGTTAAGAAACACACAGAGCATTTGAAGCGAAATTTCTGAAGATCTTCATCAGCATAAAAAAAGCCATTAAGAGATGTGCCTCAAACCTTCCACACAATTTCTCTCCAATTTAATTTTTAGTTTTTAAAAGCTGCATTTTGGCTTATGAATAACGTTTGCTTTTGAAGAAGTAGCTGAATTTTCATTTTTATATAAATGTCTACCTTTTTAAATTAGATTTTCATCAGAATGTTCCCTTGAGCATGGGACAAAAAGCGAGCGAAGTGTGCAATGCAAAACCAAATCCTTTCATTCCTTCTTACAATTTTTTTTCCTCCTGATCCACTCAAGGGTTAGCTGTTCTGAGAGACTCCCTATCCAACTGATGAACAAAGCAGAAGGAGCTGGTTGTAGAATATTAACTTCCGCATTTTTTTTTAAATCTTCAGGAATCAAACACAGATTAATTATCCAAATTCCCTGCTTCTCCCTCCATCACGTTATTAGCACAATCCACAGGGAGGAACACCCTACGCAGCCCGTTACCAGTTCTCATCAGGTCTAGATTATCAGCAGCCAACTCTGTTTTCAGCTGCGGTTGCACGTCAAGCCCGCAGACCAGGGTGCTTAGCTGTGGTCACTGCAGCTCCACTTGCACCCCGGACAGAGCTCCAGGGGATGGGGACTGGGCAGGTCGTGGCTCTGGGATGTCACTTGACAGAAAATATGAACCTGAACGACAGCACGGTAAGGCAATTGATTCCCAAACATCATCTCTTCCCTTCTGAGCTGGGTGTGTTTGCTGTATTGATGGTAGCCGTGCCTTTTCCATCGCACAAGTAACTGCCCTTGCCAGTGAGCTGCTTTCCCTTAGGCTACTTTAAATCTCTCTAAAAACCAAACAACGATCCTTATCTTAATATAAAGTATGTGAACAGTTGAGAGCAATACAGAAATGCTTTAAATTGAGAGAGAGGGTTCAATGATGCAATAAGAGCACTTTGCCCCTAAATACAAAGCAGATCTAAAATCAGTTTTGATCAAAAGCACAAGCTCTTGGTGCCTGGCTGTGGAAGGCTCTCCTGGCCCCCACCCAGCAAGGCCGTCAGTGCACGATTAGCTCTCAGCCTGCCATTCCCCCATGCAACAGGGCTGCCAAAAGCACAAGTCAAGGGTCAAGCCCTCAATGCCTATCACTCATCTGTCACATCCCTACCACCCAGTTTGGCACAGTAGGTCCTGAATGCCAGCCCCTGCTCAGAAGGGAGTTAGCAGTGGTATAGAGGGGCTCTTCTGCAAGCTCTGATGCCCAACACGTGCCCTGGCCAGAAGGCAGCCCCCCTAACCACACCATCACTGCCTCCATCTCTACCTTCTAACTGCTAAGAGCTCAGCTAGAGGCAAACAAAACCCAGGATCCCTCTTGTTGCTGAGCCGTTCATCCCTCCTAACCTTTTTCCCAGTGTCTAGAATAAAAACACTGCACCCTGACCTGCTGCAAGGCTGGTCCTGCCTGTCATCACTGGATTGATTTGTAGCACAGAGCCTGTTTCACTGTCTCTCTTCTCCTATCTTCTTGGTCACAGCTGGTCACACACACCTACTGGCTGTTGTCCACCACCATAGAGCTTTTACTTATTTATTTAATTATTTTAGTAAGAACCTCTCATAAAACCTGAGTATTCTGATCTGTTGTGTCTTTATTGACAAATACTGTATTAGAGGTAAATAAACATGAAGCATACACAGGAAAGCTGTGATGTGCAGCCACAACTACAGCCCCATTATTGATGTTATTGAGGCCAGTGTCACATCCTGAGAGGAGAGAAGCTGCAACCACTGGCAGGTGGCTTGGCACAAAGTAAGCAGCAAACAGATTCGAGATGAGAGAACAAAAGAGACTACTTCGTGGCATGAGCTCACTTACTGCAACCATTATTATTTTTTAGTCTTTTAGACTATGCAACTGTTGGTCAGGATGGGTTCTAACAAGAGAGAATGGAAGCAAACTCTGTGGGGGTTTAGTGCCTCCTTGGACACTGCAGGTTAAACCTTTCCCAGAAAAAAAGTGAATTTTTTGGTGCTCGAGTTCCATTTCATGGCACTCCTTTAATACTGGGAGAAAGCAAAAGAATTATACTGACATTTAACTCACACCCCGGAGCCAGCTAATCAGACATAGCAGGAGAGCTGAGCAGCGTTAGCAAAAACAAGGGGGAAGGGGGGGGCACGAGCCACAGCAACTGGAAGCACTGCAGGTGGGAAAAAGAAAGGGTGGAAACGGGCTGGCATGGGGGGCAGGGAGGCTGGGGGATAAGAGTGTGCAGAGGAAGGAGATGGTAAGGGGGTGAGCAACAAAGCAATGGAGACAGAGCACAGACCAGCACTAGGAGAAGAAGAAAACTGAAGCGCCATATAAAAGAAATTTTGCTTCATGGGGTAGAAAACCTTGCTGCACAAGAGCAGAGCAAAGGGAAAGCAAAGGGCAGAATGGGAATGCTGGAAGCATCACAGAAAAAAAGAGCAAATGGGGTTCAGGATTTTCAAACAGCGTCCAAAAGAAGCAAGGGGGGGTTAAAGGAAGTGAAGAATAAAAGAAGGAAAAAGAAAAAGGCCAGACAGAACAGGCCCTAAGAAAGCCAGTGGGGGTCTCAGGGACCTGACTTATGGAAGAGCATTGGACTGTCAAGGCAAGAAACCCTGGGAATTATAAAATGCCAGAGGATCTTAATTCTGTTAAATATAGTGGCAACCAACAGCAATACTCATTATATGGTACCCACTACATACTTTCCTCCCAAATAAAACGTGGCCTTTTAGATACTCATGTTTCAGAACATGGGAGGGCTTTTGTTTGTTTCTCTGAGTAATTTTAAGTAACACAGCAACACCTCCAAATACCACTTCAAGTGCTTTCCTTATTTCAGTTTGGGTGTAAAATTAACTCTGAAATAATAAGGGCTTAAATGAAATGCATTAGTGTCACTTTGCATTTGAAAGCATTTAGTAACAATAACACTGTAAGAGTCAAGAATCTCACAGTGCTTTATAACTACACTATAGCTTCTAGAGCAGATATATTCACCTTTATATGAATGGATACATCCTAATAAGTTCTTCCTGAAAACCATTTGAGGTACCTGACAACACCAGTAGCTTTCTTTGAGGAGGAGGAATCGATCTTGTAACAACTGGTTTTGTTCCTCCTCACCAGAGGATTACAGAGCATTACTAGTTCCAAACAACGACCATATCACGTTAGTATCAATACATAACAAGAAGATACAGTTCTAATACAATACTAGAAAAATAATATTGCAAAATCTCCATTTCAGAGAGCTCTAAAAAACCTAAATCACTAACAGCATTCAGGAGATCAGCTCTAAACAACACTAACATTAAATCAAGGCACACGAGTTTTGCAAAAGCAATGCTAGCCAGCCCTAAATCCAGTTGTTTTTAATCTTGAGTACATGAGGGCTGGACAGTCACAAAGGCTCACATAAAGCTCTGCTAAGAAAGTGGCTCAAGGCCTGAAGTCACCAACCCTTTTCTGATAAATGATCTCTGCAATAGCCACCATCAGCAGTAATATCAGAGGTGCCATTGCTCTCACAGGACTAAACGGCAAGAACATTTGAACAAGCGTAGGTGACACTGAGCTAAGAAATGTGAGCAGAATCAGCAGGGAAAGAATCTATCATCAACCAGTTGGAGACTAGGATACAATAACAGCTGAAACATGATACACTGCAGCACTTTATTTGTTCATTTTATTCTTCCTTCTAAAATACATGTGGTGAAAGCATGAGGTGATAAAAGGCCAAGATCTGCACTTGAGCAAGTTACGAGGAATACAAGTAAAAAATACGGTACTATTGGAAAATGACAGAAATGACACAAGTATGACAGAAGCAGGAGATGCTAAGACCAAGGAGCTTATTCTTCTATTCCTATTGCACTAGCCAGACATTAGCTATCTCAGTAGCTACCCCACTCCTTAAAACACAGGGGAAAGTCACGGGGTGGGAGGGCAGAAAACCAAACCCAACAACTATTTGATTTCAGAAGCACAGACAAGAAAAGAACCAAGATTTCTTCCTTGTCATCTTCTTTTCCTTCAAAGCAAAGCTGACCCAAGATTAAGTTAAGGAGGTGCTAAGCATCATCCAAAAATGTCCAACAAGGCAGCAACAGAAGAGGGCATTCATCAGTTCTTCTTGTAACAACTGACAGGAGGACAAGTGCTAGAAAGAATTAGGTATTAGAAAAATGAAAGCCTTGTTAACAGTAAGAGTGGTGAAGACCCAGAACAGGCTGTCGAGGGAAGATGAGAAATCAATATCCAAGCTTTAAAAAGAGGTTAGACAGACTGTCAGCTTCTGGAGGTGAGACAGGTACACTTGATCTCGCCTAAGAGCCTGGCAACATACTAAGTTACCTCCCAAGGTCTTTTCCACATCAGCATTTCTGGGATATTTTTAATGCTTCAAGTAATTTTTCTCAATTATGGGATTATTTCATATATGAAAGAACATACCTGATCATACTGCTGGCACACATTAACCAACTCTAACCCCCTCTTGTCTTAATTTCTCACTGAATTTAGTATCTTCCATTAAAAAAAAAAAAGTTCTGTATTCTTTTTCCCCTCTTTTGCTTTGTTTTCTTTTCTTGTCTACAGGCTCCATACTCTGGGTGTTTCTGTCCTTTGGTTTATTTTTCCTCTAAGAATTTCAGGATTAACAAAATATTTTATGATTCTTCTCTGAAGTGACTATGTTGTTAATCTTGTTAATCGTAAGGTGATGTTTTGATCTTGTCTCTCCTTTATTTAAGTACATAAGGTGCCCTAAGGTATGTGCTAATTGATACTGTGCATCTCAGTGCTCCGGGGAGCAGAAGAAAAGTATCCACGAGCACCGCGAGTCCCTTGTTCTCTTCATTCACTGGCATCTCTCCCCAGCTTTCAGAAATCAGTCAAGTAAGGCAGTCCCCAACCACACAACTGCTTTCTGAAGCATCTCCTACAGCAGGAGACGTATCCTCCTGACTACTGAAAAGAACTGGGACACTTCACAATAGCATTCCCCCACAAGATAAAATCCTGTCCTTCATTTCTAGTATGGGCAGCAATTTTTGCACTGCTGCAGGATTTTGCACTGCAAAACAAATTAGAATATCAGGATTTGCTAAACAAATACTGACTTTGGGAACTGCAAGCAGAAGAAACACACAACATCCTTTCTGTTGCAGACAGCAGTAGATCGTAGCTCCTAACAACAGCTGAGCAGCAAATGTCTGATAAAAAGAGGGCTTGGACAAAGGACACGGGTTTGGGCAGCCTACAACACTCCATAGGGAGCCAAGGCTTCCAGGTGCTGGCCCGTAGGGAAGCTCTGCAATGCAGGTTGGCACAAGGTGATTGTCCAGGAACTTCCACCCTTGCACGTCATCAGGTCCATAGCAACCAATTTAGGATCCCCATTTTCCAGCAGGGATGGACATTGAACTGCAAACTGTCATTTTAAAAAAGTAAATATCTCAATTGCATTTTACTCCCAAGTAGGTTCAGAGCCATCTCTCCAGATTCCCTTCAGACAAGAAATTTCAACTTCAAACCCAGCGCTGGTTGATAAAGCTGGAGTTTATTGGTGCTTCAGAAAAGGAATGCAAATTCCAGTTTATTTCTGAAACCAGCTGAAAAAAATAAAATAAAAAAAAATAAATAAAAAAAAATAATCACACCTTTCAGGCAAGGAATGTTACCACGATCATTCTTGCTGTGATGGAGAGGTACTGAGAAATGGATTAATGTCTTACATCTCTTTTCTAGAAGGGCTTGTTCTGCACAGATTAAAATCACTAGGTGATATTTTTAATCAGTATTTCTAGATGTCATTGCTAAGACAAGGATATTAGCGAGTTCGTTTTGTATTTAGAGAGTAAACCCGTTTGAACAGTACTTGTGCACTAGAGAGTGGCGAGGAGACATGAAGCTGAACAACTGGGAAGAGCACGAAGCCCTTGGGCACTGGGCTACCTTCCCTATGCTCACTGCTCTCCACATCACACTGGAGCACACCAAGGCATATTTCTTTCTATGCCGCTCCTATTAAAACTCAGAATTAAATCTCTCTTGTGCAGAGCAAGCACTCTTGGTCCATAATGAAAGCAAAGTTGGCATTTAAATTGGAAAGTCCCCTCCCCAGGAGGAGGCTCCCTCCTGCTGCTGCCCGCAGGAGCGTGGTGGGGCATTGCCCTCTCCCAAGGCCACCGACCTGCATGTAGCTACCTTTGGTGAGGAGCAAGGAAAGACCAAGCAACTCTGCATTTCTGGGCTACTATACTGAAGAAAAGTCACAGCACAATGATGACAAACCATGCCCCCATGTCCCCCAAACTGTCCCCCAGTCAAACAGTTCCATTTTTTCCATGAAAACTTGGTGAACTGTAAAGCTGACAATTTGTATTCCAGTCCCAAGCCCAGCAGTGTCTCAGTCTAAAGAAAGCACTGGCAGTTAGCTGTAGCTGCAGCACCACTGGGTGCTGCCTTAATAACTTTTTAATCACCCACACAAAAAGTCACATCGTTATTTCTGAATAAGTTGGTTAATTTAAAAATAAAAAACACCCAGAGCTTCCCATTGTTTCTAAAGCTTTGTGAAATTCAAGTACTCTATTCCAGTTACAGCACACGAGGACCCAACGCAGGACCAAGGCTGGATGTGTGACAATTCAAACTCATTTCACTGTAGATGATCTTGAGCTTTGAACAGAACACTTGTACCCTCTAGACATATTGCTTTCTTAAAAGAATTCCTTTAAAGGAAGGAGAAAGAAACACAATAGGACAAGACGTAGGAAATCTGCTACATGAGGTTTAATTGCAACCATTTGTAACCTGCATTTCACCCAGATACATATCTTCTTTTTAAGCAGATATTCCTAATTAAGCAGAGGAAGTGGTTATTACCGAGTGAACGACTTGCAGAATGGAGTTATCAACACTTATCTGATATAACAAAAGTAACCCCAGCTATTGATCCAGAATTAGACAGCCGTCACAAACTGCAAGATCCCAGGACCAATTAGGGGACAGGGAGGCAGGATGCAAGACACCAGGACCACAGTTCTTGCATCTCAATGAGGACTCAGCATGACCCCAATCGACTTTTGCCTGGGGAGGTGACAGGGTCTGAAATGGGCTATCTACTTCTCCTCCATCCACCGATATCACAGTATCCGAGACCCACCGTGGTGTGCATGTGTATTCTTACAGCCCTTCGAGGTAGGGAATCCTACTGACTCCCAAACCTAAACAATTTACCTGGGGTTATATAGACTCAATAATGCAAGGGGAATTAAACATGAGTCTCTTGCACTGCAGGTTAACTTGCTGTGCTACTAGGTCGTTGTTCCACTCTGGAGATGTCATTCCAGGCTATTAAGGTACTGCATGACTCTAGCAGACTTGCCTAAGTTTTAAAAAAAGCCTAAGAATATACAAAAATTCATAGTCAGGCTGGCAGTCACAAAAAAAACCCCAAACCACCACCAAAGCATTAAGATAAGGGGATCTTGAACTCACTGCTGTCTTGCATTAGTGTATCAGTTTATGGGGCACAGTGCAGCAACCTCTTAAAAACACTGGTAATTTAAACCAACCAACCAACCACAAAACCAAAAACACACAGAAAAAAAAAAAATCAAGCCCACGTCAAAGATATTAGTTCAAAGTAGTACTGACACATCATCACGGTACTGTTAGAGATAAGGTCCTGAGAGACACCAGCAAGGTGCTGTAACACTGTTCTGTGTTTCAGCTGAAGATCAGCGATCCTGTGCTGTGAACACTGAAGAGAGCTTGGCAATACATCTAAAAGGCAGGTAAATATTAGCACATTATTTGCAAATGTTAAGGCTGAAGAGGAGTCTCTGGTCAGAGAAATGGAGCCTTTCTGTCCTTCAGCTCCTCACTGCTATACCTCCAAGAGTTCCAATGCAAATAGGGCAACACTAGAAAGCAGGCTCTGAAACTCAGCTAATGCTCCTTGAAAACTTGAAATGAAAAGCTCCCCAGTCTTACGTTGTTTCTGTTAAGCAATGCATGCTGTTGTGCTGGCTCACGGGTGAAACAAATTGCTGCTGTAAGTCTGTTAAAAAAGGGGAAAAGAAAAAGGCTACCATATGGTGCTGACTGCAGTATCTCTTAGCAGGCGAAATGCATCCAAAACAGTAGCTACCACACTTAATTATTGTGACAAATTCAGTGATTCAAGGTGGGAGTGTTTTTGCGTTTTTTTGGTTATTTTCAGAGAGGCTAATGTGCTATCCCCACCCAGAAAAAGTTAGGTAAGAGACAAGAGGAGTAGAGGACAAAGCACACACTCACGTGCAGACATTTGTGTCACCCAGAGGAAGCTCAAGCACTGAGTTTGTGAAACTTAAGACAGCACGGGTCTTGACTCATGGATACAGAATCCCAGCATGGTAGAGATTGGCAGGGCCCTCTGGAGATGATCTGGTGCCACCCCCTGCTCCACCCAGCAGGGTCACCCAGAGCAGGGGGCCCAGCAGCACAGTGTCCAGGTGGGTCTGGAATCTCTCCAGAGAAGGAGACTCCACAACCTCG
>JANHFX010008018.1:200815-220757 GCA_027560015.1 Chloroceryle amazona
GCCCAGCAGCGCAGGGTCCAGGCAGGTTGGGAATCTCTCCAGAGAAGGAGACTCCACAACCTCGCTGGGCAGCCTGGGCCAGGGCTCCACCACCCTCACAGGAAAGAGGCATCTCTTTATGTCCAGGTGGAATTTCCTGGGTTCCAGTTTGTGCCCGTTGCCCCTTGTTCAGGGGCACCACTGAAAAAAGTCTGGCCCCATTCTCTTAACCCTGGTCCTTTAGCTATTGATCAGCATTGACCAGATCCCCTCTCAGTCTCCTCCAGGCTGAACAGCCCCAGGGCTCTCAACTTCTCCTCATCAGAGACATGTTCCAGTCTCCTCAACATGTTTGTAGCCCTCTTCCAAAGGAGAAGGATGCACTAAGCAGCAGAGAGTTTCTTGCACAACTCCCCTGACTTCCCTTACTGTCTAACCTGAGCATGTACTGAAGTCATACCAGCACTAAAACCATCATACATCATCTATGATGATGGAAGGTGGCAAAGCCAGTGTCTACCCAGAGCACCTCAGAACCTGCTTACACCCAACGTGGACATCATAAAAAATGCTTTGTTGAATCTCATTTCCTCCTCTGGATCCACACCATCATGTCCCAACACACGCCAAAGGCTGAAAAGATCTCAGCTGTCAGGATAAAAGCCACAATGGGGTTGCTGCCCTCCCTGCACCAGGGTTGGGTTCCCATGTGGCAGGCTGCAGGGGACTTACAGAGCACCACCAGGCAGGCAGAGCAGCATCTGTAAACACAGTTTATTTAAATATCACCAGAAACAGAAAAGTTTTCCCAGCCCCAGCACTTCCCAGTGCTCACGTGTGCATCATCCCAGCCGAGTTGTCGACGCAGCTTGATAATCAGCAATTAGATATTTCAAAAACTGTTTACAATAAGATGGCCTCAAGTTTATTATATCCCAGATTATTCAGGATATTCATGCACAGTACCTGTCTTTGGATGCAATAGCATACCAAAGCCTCAAAAAATTACTTAAACAGCTTCACTGTGGCTGGTGTCTGATCTCAAGGTCCACAATGTCTGGTATGCTCAAAGGAATACTTGGGCAGCACCTTTAGCCTGATGTGATTTCAACTACGTGTAAATGCAATTGTTGCTTTTCACATTTCAGCATTTTGCCTTTAAGACCAGAGGAGTCAAACCACAGAGCCAAACTCGAGACTTTCCAAACTCAGGAAGAGGACAGAAGGTCAAAGCTTTTCTGAGAGCTCCCGAAGGGATACTGTTGCTAGGGAAACACAGTTCCCATCACCAGCAAGCTACCTCAACCATCTCTCTGTTTCGAGAGCTCACCTGCTCTGGACATTCTGAGTTAGTCAAGAGATAGAGGGAATCCAAAGGGTACCTTAAACACAAAGGAGCATACAGACCAAGTGTCGTGTAAACCAGTTAGCCCCATGCACAGATGAGGCACGTTGCCAAGTTATTTCCCATTTAGTGTAAAGTTTCACAGGATACTGCTGGGATCCTCCACAGCTACACCTGCTCATCTCCTACCACACTGATGCGTTTCAACATCACACTGTCCATCTGTGTCATACACTTCCAAGAATTAGATCAAGTTATTTCAACAATATGACTTTTTGCCTTCATAACTTCAAGAGTCAAAGATGTAATTTTGTTCAACGGGAGGGGTGTGTGGTTTCCCCAGTACCTCATGCCCTGAATCATGGCTGTCTCAGCAGTAAGCCCACAAATATTAACCTAATTCGAGCAACAAGAAACGCCCCTCTCCAACTCAAATAATCGAAAAGACTCCATGAAAGACCCAGGGATTTGATTTGCCTTTTTTTTCCCCTCAGGAAAAACACTTCAGGTGAGCTCAGCTAATTATATTCATCACAAGCTGATCTCCTGAGGTTCCCAGAACCCAACAGATTAGTTGCCTTGATCATTTCACACCTACGAGTTATAGTTGTTTTTTTTTCTTAACAACATCCTAAATCCAAACTCTTTTAACATCTTGCAAAGGAAACATGCACATGCCCCCTTAGATACACGCACAGCTGAAAAATTCATTTTCTTTCCTTTCTAAAAGCCCCAATTTAAACTAAAACTTTCACTGGCAGAAACAGATAAGAACTTGCCCAAGTTCAAAATCAGAGCTTGAATAATTTCATTATAAAAAAAATTAATTACCAGAGGTTGGTTTTTTCTTCCCTTCATAATATCCTCCAAATCTTAAGGGAAAAAGCACCTTTTTTTTTTGTGGTCCTTCCACTCTCTCACTAATTTGCTCAAAAAGCCTACAGTAATTTCCCTGAATAGCTTCCAAATTGAATCCCATAGAACAGTCTCTCTCACTGGAACTCTTATTGGTGGGTGAGTCAAAGGATCAGCCCTTACAGGGCTTATCTGGGGAAAAAAAAAAACCAAAACAACACACAGAACCAAACCACCAAAAAAACCTGCCCAAACAAAAGAGTGTTTGCAATTTTAAATTGATAAATACACATTTTGAAGTGTGCCTACCCTGAGCTGCAGGTGTCTTAAAAACACACCAAAACCAACAGTCCACACTCACAGCAGCTTTTCCTCACCTCGGAAAAGAAAGTCTGAGCAGAGGTAAAAATGTGAGAAGTAATCGAATACAGCTTTGCCAAAAATACCACCTATGAACGAGCTACGACTGATCCATGCAACTGATCCCTGGTGGCAGGGAGGCATCTCCAGGGGACACCAGGGCTTCCTGGGAAGGTCACCCCACCCTGCACCAGCCTCAGCACCGGGGCTGATACACGGTAGGGTATGTGTGCTTACAGAGATCACCAATACCAGCCTGCAGCATGGAAAACACAAGTCAGGAGTTTCAGTAGCCAAAAGGATGTGGTCAGAAGCCCTGGCCAAAAGAAGCCTTTCCTTGCTGCGTTGCTGGCAGTGCAGCATTCCAGCACCATCCCCAGGTGACAAACACCCAGGACAGCAGCCTGAGGACTGCAGTGAACTGCACCTGGAAGAAGGTGATGCAGCCCCAGACCAGCAGCGACACTGGTCTCAGCTGCAAGGAGAGTTCACAAAAGGCTCCCGCTGGCCTCAGTGAGCATCAGCAGCAGAGATGGAAAAGAGAAGGGAAGAAAAGATCAGATAAAAATGCCTGACCTTACGGTCTAAAGATTGCCTTGAGGTTATGTCTAGTGAATAGCCCAAAACTGGTTTCTGGGAATACAAGTGAATGATTGGTGACTTCAAGAGTTCAATGTCCAGAGCAGATTGACTTTGAGAAATTCCCAGGCCATGCAAAGAGGAAAGTGGGGCACTTTACCACTAAGGGAATGAGAAGGTAGAGTGAAGACTATCCCTAGGTATCCATGGGCTGAACAGAGAAGTGGGGACAGATGGACATGCACACAACCTGCAAATACAAGACCAGGAACTTCAGCCCCAATTAAAACATTAGACGGATGAAAAAATTAACCATCAGTCTTGTCTTTAATAAAATGGACATAACCTTAGAATCTTTGACCACAATCAGCCCAGCCTTTCAAAACTTTCCTACAGGAAAATGCATTATTAAATCAAATCTGAGCACGGCTCAGAATCTCAACTCTTTGTTCCCCGATGCTGCGAGGATGTATCTGGGCAGGGGGTAGAGGGAGAGGCAGGGGTGTTATGAGCAAGCTGGCTCACCTGGTTTCTTATAAATACCATAAAAATGAACACTTGACCATAATCTATGAATTGGATATAAAGAGAAAAAATAATTCTTAAAGAAATAAGCACTTTTAAGTGCCTCTTGAGCATCAGATTGAAGAAAACATTTATGAATTTTCCATCATGCTGCGAAGCACCATGTCAGGCAGGATCAGCCACATAAAATTATTTTGTGACAATACATGTAAATGGTTTTAACATTCCCCGTCCCTCTAAAGCAATCGCCAAGACTAGCCGAGCCATCTGAGAGTTCAGAATTGTAATAGGGCCTTTGAAGAGATTATTTGCAGACTAATCCTATATTTTCTCATGGAAGCATTCTACAATTTGAAGTACCATATTCACACGGCACATTTCGCCTTCCAAAATTACCTCTGAAAGAGCCAGTGAAAAATTATACACTGCGTAGACAAGCATATCTCTAAATGAAATGCATGTCCAACAGAAAGAGATTTCTTTTCAAGGGGTCCTAAACTCAGGTTTTCCATTTGTTCCTACAACTGCGTGCAATAATAATTTATGTATAAAAACCTATGCATTTCAAGCAGGCACACACAACTGCTAGGGCTTCCTGTTTGCTCATTTTTGCATGTTTAAATAAATAAATAAAAAGATCAAACCCAACTCCTCTTTCAAGGTATGGTGTTTGAGTTTTTTAAAATCTGAAAAAGAATGTATTTACAACCCTCATAATGCTAAACCACCTTCAAATAAAAGCTATCTATCAGAATATGGAATTTTAATGATAGTTGCTTGAAAGCAATCACAGAGGGATGTCTTCCACACATCTTCAATATGCATCCTATGCGGTGCCTTCCCCACAGAACTCTCTTTTCTTTATTCCCCACCTGGAATTCAGGCTTCTAGATGTCACCAAGACAAATGACTCAAATAGCACCTGGTCAAAAGCATGAATGCTCCAGTGATATGTTCAAGCACTTCAGTGTTCCCCACATTCCCACTGAAGCAGGAAATAATGAGGCTAAAGTAATCCAAAAGGTCTCTTTGATAAAAACAAAACCAAACCAAACCACACACACACTTTGTTTAGGATGCAGAGAATAGATCATCCCAATCCTGCTTAAATGACAAGAAGAAATGAAGAAACCAAGAAACTAAGATACAATAAGACTGATTTGATATTTGGATTGACCCAAAAGAAAAAAACAACTTCTCACCACAGGAAATTTTCCTGACTGGCTGTTTAAGGAAAAAAAAACACCAAAAAAACCCCAAACAAACCAACAATTCTTACCCAAGTGTACCAGCAGATAATGAATGAAAGTGGTTAGGGGGTTAGGAAATGTTCAGGCAAGCTGCAGAGGAAACTGTTGGGATGCTGCTTATTCCAAAGCTCAGCCATTTCACCAGCCAGCAGCGAGCGAGCCGTGCTGTGCAGCATTCCATTACAAGCAGTATGCTTTCCACTGGTTTTGTTTGTTCCTAATGAACTCCGAGGTAATAACGCCACACTGGAAATTCATTGGGGCAGCAATAAAAATCTGTAGTTGCATTCTTGTATCTTATTTGGGCCTGAAAACGCCCAGATTGAGGAGCAGTAGCTTGCTAGGACTTCAAAACAAAAGGGTTTCCATTCACTGCAGCCCAACTGGGTACAACGAGCTCAAGACCTCCTGTACCTGCAACAAACTGCACGAGCCACAGGGGATCATCACAGCACAGGGTGAGGGAGAGGCAAGGCTGGCCTTGATTTCATGGAGCTGTTAACCACCAGTCTCACCTGAGATAAAACACTTAAGAGGAAAACATATGTGAATATGAAGCAGTTGTAGCAAGTCAGGGGTATTTATACACAGCACATAATTGCTAGAAACTAGAGCAGTACACAGCACAGGATGGGGACGAGAAGGCTGCCAGAGTCCCTACCACTGGAGAATAAAAAGAACATCTCAAAGCAACGTGAAATATCTATGTACATATATCCATCCTTCTTCAAAGCTGCACCACATCACATTGTACTGGAAAGCTGACCATTGTTATTTCTGTTTCACTAGAAGAGGGGGTAGAGAGCAGAAGAGAGCGAGCACATCACAGTGAGCCAAGCAGATGAATCACATCGTGGTGCTTGTGCTGCTGCATCACACCTCAAAAACAAACCAGCAAAAACCAGAGTGCAGCTACAGCTCCTCACCTAAACCTCCCATCCACCCTTCTGTTTTCATGTTGGCCTCTCTACAGTTCACAGTAGCCCGTTGTAGAGAGCTCTGCAGAAAAAACATTTACTTTCTGCCTATTTCAGTGGCCCAATGTCCAAGGTGGGAGCAGTGCTTCTCCCTCACCCACAGAGATATCACTGGCCTTGTTCTCCTGTTCTGCAAACACCACTGACCCTGTCCTGGGGCTGGACACAGAGGCCAATACAGACAACCTGACTCACAGAATACAGCTGCCTTTGATATCTTTTCTAACACAAAGAAATGAGATTAATCTCATAATAAAGGTGCACCCACGTTCACAAAGCCAAGGGTTTTCTCCAGTAAGCAGCTCCTATCCATAAAACCCTGGGACACAGCAACACAAGGTTTCATCTGTTTTACCATGAGATAGGAGAATTTAGTTTCACTGCCCCATTCATGGTATATCCCTGATCCTTGGCCCCTTGCTGAAATAACTGACTTTGGGGTGAAACAGAAGAAAAGTCTCCGAAGCAGCTTTCAATAATTTAATTTATAAAAAAAAAAAACAAAAAAATCACAAACCAGGTTGGATGAGACTTTGAGCAACCTGCTCTAGTGGAAAGTATCCCTGCCCATAGCACAGGGATCAGTTAGAACCAGATGACTTCAAAGGTTCTGTTAAACCCAAACCATTCTGTGTGAAACAAACAAATATACAAAAACTTACTAAACTCAACCACCTTTTAAGTTTTGGTTTTTTTGTCTGTGTGAGGAGTACAACATTAGATCAGATAAGGGATATTAAATGGCCTTTTAAGTGTGACAGAACAGAACAGCTCAAGTGGGAGTCCCAAATTGTTCTTCCAGCAATACACTGGACTTACAAACCAGGAGCATGCAGATGCCAGAACAGTGCCATGACCTATATTTCCTACAAAGCAATTTTCTTTGTAGGGTGGATGGAAAGTATCCAACTGCTTTTTAAGTTCCTCTTCTTTCTGCTGGAACTATGCCTTATCATAGACATTTCTCCTACAGCCAACTTTTCTGTGCCACACAGGGTATAAAGCATGAATTATCTACAATCTTTTTATGCAGTTATAAACAATAAACACTGCAAAACTGTGTTTAAGTTTAAATTCTTTATGTCTGCCTTCCGTACTTTTGAAAGGCATCAATTCCCTTAAAGAGGAACCCTAAACAGAAGAATGTTACAGAGGAACAGGGGTCACTTATTCTAAGGAATTTCTGTGGATGCATTATTTATTGATGGAGTACAGCTTAACTGATGCTGCCAGAGCATGCAAGTTCAGACCTTAGCATTTCCACTCTCAAAGTTACAAGTTTCCCCACTCTCCACCAGTTAGTCCTGCAGCTTCCTTAAACAGTGTAAGCAGGGGGAACTCTAAGCTCAGGCCATAGTGAGAGGCTTACCTGAGCTTCCAGCAAGGCAGCACACACAGAAAAACCACTGCTAACACAAGGCAAAACCATCCCTAAGGGCTGGAAAGGCTGGGAGACTGAGCCTTTTTGTCCCTTCTCTATGCATCACTGCTTGGGCTCTGCACGCGTGAAGACATCAAAAATTCCAACATCCACATTTATCCAAGTGAGGCATTTACTCTTCTGGGTACTCCCGTCCTACAGGCAAATTGTATCCTTTAAGAAGAATATTAAAATCAAGACATTTTTTAGAGGAGAGGAGGTATCTCTGTCTGGTTTCTTTGACTCCCATTGCCTTGTGACATCCCTAAAAATTCCCATCTTGCCTCAGAAGGCGGAACTTGGGCCACGTCTTGCAGACACACTGTGCTCAGACTGGCCAACAAAACACCTGAAAGGGTTGATGCTAGGCTTGTTTTCACTGCCCCCCCCCCCCCCTTACAGATAAGCTTGCCAAATGCAAACTCCCTCAGGCAGGGAAATTTGGAAACAGAACACCTGATGAAGCTTTTATTCCAAAATTGTCTCACGTGTGTTGAGTGTCAAAAAGAGCCATGTTGTGCCACAGCACCCCCTCGTCTCAGAGAAATTGAAATCATTCGGTGTCTAACACGTTGAATGATTTCCCAATTTCTCCCTTGCCCCATCTGCTCCCCTCCGTTCATTTTGATTTGTTTTAGCCTTTGTGTCTGCAGTGGCACCAACAAAACTGCAGCATCACGGCAAGTTCCTCAGCGATGGAGCGGTGCCAAGTTACTCTCAAATTGAGTCTCCTCCAAAAGAAAAACACACACACAAAAAACACAAGAGCACCATCCAGTTCTGTTGTCTCTCCCTTCCTCCAAAACATGCACAAGCAGCTAGCTGGTTTCTATGCTGAGCTCTAAAATAATATATCACCTATAAGATAACCAACATTAAAATGATAAATCAGATGCCCACTGAATACAGCAAAGGAGATGAATGCCACATCTCAGCCCCAATTTTGGTTGATTAGTTGGCCCAATTATCTAAGGAATTAAGTCAAAATTAGTTGAATTTACATTTCTTTGCTGTTAGCATGACATTTATAAGACCTCAAAGGTAAAAATACCAGCTACTTTCCAACATTTAAGAAGCTGGGAGTCTGAAATCAGGCACAGAACTTTTAGTTAGGTGGGGGAGTTGATAAAAACAACCGGCGAGAGAGAGACATGAAAGAGGTCTTTTTGTGAAGCCAGTACACACAAGGTAGGCAATCCCAATGCTCTCCCTGAACTTGGAGAGTCAGGCTACACCCACCTAGGGTTTTAAAAAGGGTCTCAAATACGATGCAAGAAAGATGTTACAAATACATACATGGAAAAACTCCACCACACTGCCCATACAAATCTCCATTGAAAAAGACTCAACTCTGACAGAGCAAAACCGTAACAAAAAAAAAACAAACTAAAAAAAACCTCACGCAGGCTTAAAGTTGGTGATCATCAGATGAATGAGGGCCCACAAAGATGCAGATGTGCCCATGAGAAAGGAATCAGTCCCAAGACTCTCACTCCTGAGGTTCTGCACAGAAAAAACATCTGGTGGGGAACAGCAATCACAGCTCACAGCCCTAACTGGTGTTCAGTGTCACCACAAGCATCACGCTGAAAACAGCTCAAAACTCTCAGTGGTCTCAAGCTGCTTTAGGTTTACTCTAAAGAAGGTCAAAAACCCAAAATTTAAACCTCTCCCAAACCTTGGCATACACTTCTAGTGCAACATACCCAGCAGAGGTGACTCCATCTGCAGCTTGGAACTTGTAACCAATGTTCGTAACTTCTGCTTTAGCTTCAGTAAAGCACACAGTGAGTGTACTAAAACCAACCCGTACTGGGCAGTAGCTCCCCTCTACCAAATCCTTTAGCTAGAATTTCTTACCAGAGGTAGCCTCAGCCATGTATTTTTCCCTCCAAGTGGTCATTGCTGCCTTCCTTTGAAGCTAGTGAAATTTAGCTTTAGAATTCAAAAGATGTATAGCTATCCAGCTTTAGAGAGAAGCCACTGAACATACTGCTGCTGCAGCATCCTGAGCAGGCAGTCACAAAGTTGAGCTGGTCCTGAATTCAGGGGATGTTGTTCAGTGGTCATCGGCGAGTCAAGGAGGCAGAAAGCAACTTAGCCAGGCAACTGCAGAGCCCAGTCAGATGTGGGAGCTGCAGGGGAAGCAAAGGTGAACAGCACTAGGGAGCCAGCATCCAACATTTGCAAAGTAAAATATGATGTTTGCAACCACGGTGTAGAAGTAGGAAGAGAAATTTCACTGGCAAAAAAAGGCTGGCTGTTTCATAACTTGCCCTTGTGAAAGTTTTTGGAAGGCTGGGCACCAGGGAGCGTGTGTTCCTAGTGCCTCCTCAACAACAGGGGGATAATAAATCAGGATACATATCAAAATGAATTAACTGCCTTCGACGGACACACCGCTCGCCTTCGGAAAGCACAATTGCTCCACTCTGTTGCTATCCGTTGACGTCTGCTGACAGGTAAAAAATGCTTTTCCATTCCCTAATTTATACTTTTGAAATAAGGGCTATATGATCTCCTTGTCACTGGGAAAGTCTTAGCAGTCATGATGTACAGCATAATTCCAATGATGAAACCTTAGTCAGTTACTGCTTTGTTCCACAACATACCGAAAGAAAAGTTGTCAGCAAAATGTCTCCAGCCAATTGCAAAATACATTATTAATGAAATTAGGAGTACGAGGAACCTTTTTGTGTGGCTTTTCTATTAAATTATTCCAAGAGACTCCATTGCATAATTACAGTAGCTGAACTTTGCTTTTTAAATGTTGCCACGTGTAAACTCCACCGTGTATTTGCACTTGAAGGGATAATCTGAAGGCAGAGTCTGTAATAAGTTAAATTATTAATAAACTCTACTCCAGGTCCTCCTACTAACAAACGTCACCGTACTCTAGCACACTGCACAAGGTGACATTCTTGTTACCAAATTAATATTTTACTTCTTCAAAATTTCTGTATAGAAAGTACAGGAATAGAGAAGCATTTTTCCACAGAATAAGAACCTATTGCAAAGGAAGACAGCAATTGTGAATTAAAAGTACTTCCTTGGTCTCCAGAATCAGAATCAACTGGCCAAACCATAACCTCCAGGACCAAGAGATATTCAGACTAGATCATTTCTCCAGATGGAAGGAACGTCTGGTCTCCTGTGACTAGGGCAGTAGACGACCTCAGCTTGTGCAAGGTAAACTGTAAAGGAAAGAAAAAAAATGCCTGATCACTCCGTATCACCCCCATCAAGGACCTGTTCAGTCGGAGGACTCAAGGAGCTGCTCAAGGCATTGGCAGTGGCACACGTGCCTTGTCACATTTAGGTAACCTGTGCAAATCTGGCTCAAACTGATAATGATCAAACCTCATTACAGCCTGACAGCTGTTCAGTGGTTTATACAGCGTTGCCCACTCTTAAGATTTTAATCACAAGTCTCATGATATTTAGCATCCTTCTTAAGCTCTAATTCCTGAAGTCAAGCAATTACCAAGATTCTCCACTTCCAATAAAAATGAATTGGAGTCTCTATCCCATGAGCTTGGAACAAAGCTTTAAACATGACCTAAATGCAATATAATGGTTTCTAAACTCAAAAAAAAAAAAAAAAAAAAAAAAAAAAAGGACAAGGAAAAAAAAAAAAAAGAACAAAAAAGGCACAGGCTGCTTACATTTGTCAGGTTTTTTAAAACTGAAACTGTGATGTTTTAAAGCCTGCGTCAGGAGCTGGGGTGGTTGTTTGACAAAGTCTCCCATACTCTAGTCCAGCTCAAATACATTTAACTCAGGAGAAACGCAGGTGACAGCGGGGAAGAGGAGCTGGTGTACTATCCTACACTGCCTTTTGGCTAAGTTCTTCACCTGCAAGTAAGAAAGTCCTTCTGGCTCGGAGCAAGGGGCCAGCTGGCCCTGTATTCAGTAACCTTGACTCTTTGGCAGTCACCAAGAGCAGACACATATTGTGATAATTCACCAGAACACATTTTCAGCCTCCAGACATTTGTGAACTTGGCATTTCTCCACAAGAAGCAGTATCAGCCCACGCATTAGTCCTCAGCTCCACCACCACACTTTCCAGAAGACTGTCTGGTCTGTGGAAGCTTTTAGCACCCACCCCATCCTGGAGCAGTGAACTTCCCTGTGTACCACCACGCCATGAGAAGCATCTTCCTTGTTCTAGAGAACAAGACAGATCTGCTGCTTGCTCGTTTTGTATGACACCCTTCACTTCATTTACTGGGAAAGACCATTCCTTATTCAGTTCTCTGTAGGGTTTTAACAGGTCTCTATCACAAGTGCTCTCTTTTCTGGGCTAACCTTCTCCTGTTCCACCACCTCTCTCTTATGCTGGGGGGGCATGGAAAGTTTTGTCTACGGTAGCTGAATCATGTTCAGAAAATAAACATTCAACCAAAAATCTCTCACCTCTGTTTCTGTAGGAAGAGCAGAACTGTTTTAACTTCCTTGTCTAACCCAAACCTAGCACAGCAGTCCAGAACCTTTAAAAGCAGGATACTTACGCAACTACTCCAGTTTTCTTCCATATTATAGTTAGAACACTTGACCATACAGAACTTAAATTACACAGCTCAGAAGGAAAATTAGACACCTATGGCTTCTCAACTAAGATCTCTCTGGCCTTGGATCAGGGAAACCCTTAGGTCCAGCAGACATGCAATGAGAAGGACAGTAACACTTCAAGCCAACCTACTGCAACAGCCAACATGGTGAGTATTCACCCCAACCCTTCTGGTTTCTTTCTACACTTTCTATACTAGATTCCTAAGAGGAACCTCAAATACTCATAATAAAAACTGGACCATTTTAGACACGAAGCACAGCTGACCTTTTCATAAAGCTATTCTATTTCAATAATGTGTAAGAAACGATGCATTAGTACCCAACAAGTCTGTTATGCTTGGTAAACATAGCAGGGATGGTGAAAAGCTTTCCCTTTTTCTGGCAGGATGACTTTTCATACCTCTAAGCCAAGTAATGTGTAGGCTGCACCAACGCAGGATTATGATTTGAGAAGCTGGTGATCATAATGTCCTCATCCCAGGACACGTTTTTCCGAACTCTCACATACAATTTATGATTACAGGTCCACTAACCATGAGGCAACTGTTGGGAGGTCATTTCTATGGAAAACTGCTACAGAGAACTTGTGATTTAACTGACGTAACACCAGCATTAACAAGAAAGATCATACTCTCAACCCTGACCAAGCCTTGACCTCCAACCCTGCACAGTCCTCCTGTAGACCAAGCCACAAAGCCTTTCACACTTGAAAAATATTGAACTAATGTTATTTAAAGCATGAATTTAAGCTCATTTGAAAGGCTGCCAAACCATGTGTAGGCATGGTTATTTCAATAGTAAAGTTGCAATTTTCACTTTAGCTTCAGTTAACTGAAGGCATTTAAACGTTAAATCTATATAAGCCAGTCCTAATCTGAAGGATGGTTCTGATAAGGGCCTGTACCAGCTTAACAGCGTAGGGAAAAATAAATCAATTTTGAAGTGAGACTTGTTCAGTGATCATGTACATCTCAGACCTATGACTGGAGGGACTTTGGTCTATTGACAGTAATCACACACTTCAACACAAGCCCAACATCATCTCTTCATTCACCAGACAAAATTTCCCATCGGAAAACAATAATGACAACAAGTGAGGATTTTCAGTAGTGAGTCATCTTCACAAAGAGCACTTGACCTTCATTGTAATTTCCACACAGTTTGCAGTAAGCCACCTGAGCGCGTATAAAATATAACAAATAAAGAAATATTAAAAATGCCAGAACGTTATCAAAGTAGGTCACAATTCAAACAGCACAATTACTGAAAAAATGATGTGTGAAACCACATAACTCACACTCCTCCTCACCCTGATGAGCTACTCTATAATTTATTTTGCCTAACAACAGCTTCTGTCCATATTCTCTCTTTTTATCCCCGAAGACTCTATTAATGCAGCCCACTGTGCCGCATGACAGCATAATGCCCACATGAGGCATGAAATGTCACAGATCACAGCTTTACACCTGGCCAACATAATATATTCATCAAATTCCTTCAAGCGGCGGAAACGTTTGTTGTTATTTTGTGGGTCAGGCCACACAGAGGCAGATGGAATGGGCACTTTATTTACATACAAAGTCCCTAAGCCTATTCACTTTATTTATGATGGACAAAATACAGCCTTATGCGGTCATCTAAGCAGCCCTGGACCAAAGACATTGTTATTTTACAAAGATAAGGAAGAGTGGTTTCCTTCAAGGCTTCTGAATGATGCCAAAGATACGCTTTAATCCTGAAACAGGACATTCCACATACTCCTGAAAAGGGCAGAGCTGGGATTTTTGAATGGCATCCTAAGAGAAGGTGAGCCTCATGAAGACCCACCTGCATGTTAAGGCAACTCTGACAGTGCCAGATTGAAGAGACTCTCCCTGAACTTACAACTGCTTCTGTGGAAGCCCACAGACTCTGTAGAGACTGCCCGTGTAGCACAGGTTGGTGTGGTCAGCTCTTTTAGCCAGAAACTGAAGACGCACGGATGTAGATGCTGACTTTACCCATCCTTCCACAGACTACAAAACAATCTAAACTGTCCAGAAACGTGAAAATTCAGAAAGGCAATCCCTGGTTGCAAGATACATCAGTTTGTACATTGTGTACATTTTGAGTGATTTTGAAACAGCATTTTAAACCATTGACAATGATATGATCAGCGTTTTGGAGGAAATTTCTATACAAATAGCAAAAATCTTTGCTAGATGGAGAGTGTTAACGCTGTTATCTTTTCATAATCTGTGTTGCATGGGAGTATTAGTGATACAGAAGCATAGCCTCCTTATGTTTCAGCTTGCAGGAAAACAAAATCTCATGACAGGTCTTCCAAGAGAAAAGGAAAGGAAAAGAAAACAAACCACGTCTAGTATTACATTGCTCTTTGTATTCTGTTAATAAAATTCCATATGAAAGTCTGGATGCATATCTAATTTTACCTCTCAGCATCTGCCACTGCTTCATGACCTGTAAGCACTTTGCTAAACAGACTAAAAGGTCGCTCAGTAGACACAGACCAATCCTCCAGGCTTCCAGAACCATACATTGACTGAATCACAACAAATGCACCATCCCTAAACCTCCAAGTTAGCATGAAGCCTCTCCTCCCCCTGAGAAGCCTACTGCCACCCCGCTGCTTTTCCAGCCTCAATTACCAAAAAGCAGTGAAACAGATTCCTAATCAAAACCCAACCTTCTACAGAGAAGAGGTGCTTTTTGTGGTGTGGGTTTTGGGTTTTTTTAAAGATTCATGTTCAGAACACTAAAGGGAAAATCATGAATCTAAAGAAGAAAATATTTTACACATTAACTCCTTTCTCCTGAAACACCAGTTTTGGTAAGATTTATAATCTATTAACAGATGAATCTTCCATTCACTAGTCCTTATAAAACAGGGAAGAGAACCAGTACACCAGAGCTTAGGGAAGGAGAAGGAACTACACCATGGCCAACTTGGAACTGTAGGGGCACTTCTCCATAGGAAGACCATAGTCACCTACATTGGAACTGAGCTTTAAGCTGTTACTGCCAACACGATGAAGTTCCAGGGGAGGGAGGAGTGATGGTTTAAGAGCTCCTTTACCTACCATGCCACAAAAGGAAGTTAAGTAGAAAGGAAACATGAAGTAATGCTGGGTGTCTGGATTTCCCTTCAGCTTAGCAGCTCAAGGTGAAAAAAGCCCCTGGCCACATGGAGTTGCCAGGCAGGTGTGCCCAGAGTGCTTTAAGCCTGCAAGGAGGAAAGCACATAGAACAACAGCTCCTGAAGGAAGGCAAAGCATTCACTTCATCCTGAAGTGAAGGCTCAGGCTTTCAAATGAGATGTAAAATAGAGCCCTGACCATTCATCGTCATTAAAGATCCCATGGCAATTCTTGCAAGAGTAAAAATGTTACCTAACATGTCCTGGCCAATATCCAACTCGGATAATTGCATTCTGCTTCCTAAATTCCCCTTGCAGTTTCAATTGGATTAGTTTTTCTTCATTTCTCTTCCCTAAACCCCTCCTGCATAATGTTTCCAGCCCAGAATGGCTGCTGTATTCCACTCCAGAGGTGCGTGAATTATCAGTGCTGGGCAATCCCAACATAGGTTTTGTATACATTAGTCAGAGAAAATGCTCTGTGTACCCTCAACTCTCACTGAGGAGCACTTAACTTTTCAAATGAGAAACCCCACTGATGTTAGTAAGGTTATTTTTTCTAAAATATTGCCCTGCAAGGAAGGGTACGTGCACCAAACTCAGCCTCCTGCCAATCAGAAAAGTCCTTTGCTGGGCCACATCCTCAGCTTAAGGAAGCAGATGCAGTTGCTTTCACTTCAACAGAACTTTGCTACATTACAATAGGAGTAAATATTCACACAGTATTTTTCCACTAACTCACTCATGTTTAAATGTTGCAAGAATCAAAGAAGTTGACTCTTGAATGTATCAATCTGCGGGTACAAAAGAGGAACATCAGAAGGTAATCTTGTTCTTAACTGGCTTGCACAATCATCAGGCTATTTTCAAGGAAAGCTGGTGGTTCTTGAAGCTGGCATACCAATGAAAAATCACAGTGCTGTGACATACGTACCTCCCCTGGTTCGTTACGTGTACCCTCCTCTAAGCACTCATGATCCTAGAGGCAAACTGAAAAGTCCTGACCCAATGCATTTTATGGAACAGGAGGAGCAAAGGTGATTTATGTGCACAAAAGCAAAAACTGACAAGCCTTTGATTTTCTCGTAGAACTATCCCAAAGCGATTGTCCAGACTGCTTAGGGGTTTTGCCCTCTGCACGTCCCATAAGAGGACGGGTTTATCCAACATGCTGTTTTATAGACACCTTGTAAAGGGTCATTTCCATCTGCTGTCCAGGTTACTCAGAAGAATACTTTCCATTCCCTCCTTCACAAACTCTTGGCTACAGTTGAGAATTTCTCGATTTCCAGCCTGCTTCTGCATCCCTGGTAAAGCATAAACCACAAACATACCGCTGACTTCAGCCTCGAGAGCTCTGATAGCAGGACACCCTTAAAAATCCAAGGGAGTGACTGCAGGCAGCCTGCAGTCTGATGAACGAGGGACACCGAGAATACACTCATTTTGGTTTTTCCTCATGAGTATCATAACCCTCCTCCTTCTCCCCTTGCAGACAGGGAATTTACCCCATAGGTGACACAGCGAAAGCATCCGTATTTGCCAGCTCCAGGCTGGGTCAGCTGCAACATCACACTTACTGGCCTACACAAAGTGTGGAAGGGGGTGATGTGGGACCGCCAAGCTCATCCTACTTCAGTGGCAAACACCCCTAGTACTAAGGTATGGAACAGAGCAGTGAAATTAAAGGTTGGTACCAGAGGGTGAGTATCAGGCACAAGCATGACTTAGGCTCATCTGATGAGCACAGACAGATCTGCAAAGGAATTTTACGTCAGAATTGGATGGCTAAAGACATACAGACTATGCTCCTGATCTGCAGCATACATGTGATGTTGCTAAGGAGAAAACCAACCATCAGAAGCAACTGACTAATCTCCCACTGCTCATGTACTGCCATTCTGGGTACCAGTCTTGACTCCAGTTCAGCTTCTTTTGCACACAAAAGCTGACATCAACACGTGAAACAAGACCCATCCTCAACCCCACACTCAGCTGTTCCCATAGTTTTGCTCAAGTGGAGGAATAGGCTTGAGCTGGCGAACACTGAAGTTTGCGTCCTTATGATAAGTAGCACTCAAGACTACCTGGGATCTCTAAAGGCAGGACTGAAAGCTTCATCCTTTCGCTGCAATTTCATTTCAAAAGTGTGCAACTGTTCATCAATGGCCTCAATTTCACAAACAACCTGAAAAAAAAGAGTCTGGAGCCACTCCTTCCCTCCCACTTTTTTTAAGACTGCTCTATCTGGAGTGGAAACATTAGCATCACCATGCTCTGAAACACAGCAGACACTGCCACAACAATCGATAAAAAATTAGCATCACTACAGGAACAGAAGCTTGGGATTAGAGAGATCTAAAAATGGAAGGATTTCCCTCCCCTCCCCTCTGAATCCTGATGAACCCTTCCAAAACCTGACTTCAAACACTTTAATTCTCTGTTGGCTTGCTGGAGGAAATCATTAGAGGCAAAATTAGAGAGCATCGGGTGCTGCTCTGCAATAAGCATCTGTCAGTCAAGCAGGCATCACCCCGTAAATCACCCCAAGCACTTCCATCCTCCAACCCAGGAGAAGGGTGCTGGACACAGAAGGTTTGCTCAGGCCAAAGCTGTACTTCAGTCAGTTAGTAGCACAGTATTTCAATTTTTTATTTATAATTTAAAACACATAGAGTCATTGTCTCTCCCCCTCTCTGGTTCAAGCAGTTTACACATTTAATTCAATTTTAGGAGATACGTGTTCCATTACTACAGCAAACAAAAACCAGTAATGAAGAGCTGCAGTTCGTGAGAAGTAAGCAACCTGCTTGTCTTCCACTCAAAATTAATTTTTTAGCACCAAATATTATTAGAAGGTAAGCAGCTTAGTGCCATGTCTGCTTTTCACACCAAGTACACACCAGAGAATTTGATGTGAGATCACTGAAGGATACATGCTGACCTAGGCTGTGATTTCAGCATTATATCCCACAGAAAGCACCATCCAGACTGGGTTGGGTTCCTCAGAATAAACCTTCTTCACTCAGTTTGCCATCACCATCAACCTCAGGAATCCTCTTCCCTTTTATCTCTGGTTTTCCTTGCCTTCACTCCTTGCAACGTCACAGACAGAGTAAACCACCCAGAGAAGAGAATGAAGGTATCATGTACCACTGCACTCTACTTGGTTAAGGAAACATTCAAGCAGGAGACCTCACCAGCAATTAAAGGAAGAAGGCAGGGGAGAAGAAGAAGAAGAAAAAAAAAACACCAGAAGAACCTGTTGCAAAAGAGAGACAAAAAAACTATTTAATTCCCATTAAAGCTTTGGGGTTGGGGCTTTTCTTTTTTTAGATGTTGGGTTTAGATTTACCACTCACATGAATAGCCAGAAGCAGTTTACCACCACAATTAAAAAAGCACAGTCAATTCCTTAAATCCAGCATAATTATTTCCCATAGAAGTACTGAAGTCTACTGAAAACGTAGCTGCAGCATTAGAGGGTTATTTGCTCCAAGGACCTTTTTAATATGGCTGTATTGTTAACACTGCAGTGCAAAAGCCTCTCTAGTCATAAAAAGAAATTTAGCTCAGAAACACAACTTGTGGGCAATGAAAAATGCATTTGCTTCAATTTGCACTCATTTAATAATAGCATTATTTAACAAGATCAGTTAAAACGACTACCCTCAAAAGACACAGCAGTGCACCTCTTCTCATGAGACTCCCAGGGCACCGAAATGAAATTCATTTCTGCAAACCAAACATTCAAAGCAACCAGCAGCGCTAGAAAGACCGTATTTAAAAGGGAAAAAACATTTTGTGACTGACCAGAAAAAAACTGCAGCCCCTCTCCATCCTCTCTCTATACCTCCCCCCAGCATTTTACTTTAAAGCTGCCACATATTTCACCGGCAAAGCAAATGATATTCTTCTCCTGGAAGTAACAACACATTTGTCATTACACTTTGATTTTCATTCAGAATCAAGAACCCACTGAATTTGTACAGACCGGCAAACAGCTGCTAAAATCTGGGTGTCTGCTGTATCGCCTGGCTAATCAAACCCCATAGATCCTCGCGTAATTATTTTCCTACAAGGTTATGCCTAATTGGCCACTAACCTAGCTGATTAATCACCGACATTAGAAGAAGACGTTGAGGAAAAGGCTGAAGGGCAAAAAAATATTTATTCGGGTTGCAAATATTAACCCAAGAGAGGACGAGCTGGTTCAAGTTGCTCCTTCCAGGCTGCGCACGCAGAGGTGGATGGAAAGAGAGCCCTGCTCAAGAGTCTCCCACAGACACACAGAAATAAGAAAGAAACCGGGGTCTCACGTTCTTTCCCTCTACGGCCGCGAAGATGCTCACTACAGCTCTAAGTTGGCTTTGCCCGGCTCTGGAAGTGTTAAATTATTCCACACGCCACGGAAACAGCGGGTTCTCCGAGCAGAGCCGCGGGTCGCATCTCCCCGCTCGCACGTCCCACTCCCGCAGTTCTCGCCGACTTCGCCCTCGCTGCCAGACGAGGAGGCACCGGGCTGCCCGGGCATCCCTCCCCGCCTCTCGGCGGCTCCTCCGCTGCCGCCCGCCCGCCGCGCCAGCGCCTCCCTCCCGGCAGACAAAACTTTGCGCTCAAGTCCGCCGCCGCTACGCGCCTTTCCTTCCGCGCCCAGTTACGCGGACGCGCACGGCCCCGGCAGCGGCACCCGCGGAGAGCCGGAGCCCCTCTCCCCCTCCGAAATGCGCAAGGCGCCGGGGCGAGGCGAAGAGGCCACGGGCGACTCCCCCCGCGCAGCTTCGCGGCCACCCCCGCGGTTCGCTCCGCGGCTCCCCGCCGCCTCCTCCTACCTGCAGCCGGCGCCGCCCCCCGCAGCGCCCCGCTCATCATCATCATCATCCTCCTCCTCCTCCTCATCATCCTCCTCATCATCCTCATGTTCTGCCTTCTTGTTTTCAT
>JANHFX010008019.1:0-28545 GCA_027560015.1 Chloroceryle amazona
CGCCTTTGGGTGGGGAGGGGCGTTGCTCCTGGCGGCGGGCCGAAGCGCCCGCGGGGCCTGCCTGCCTGCATGTATGCCTGCCTCTGGCGGGGCGAGGTGGACTGGGGCAGGCGTGTAGAATTGGGAACGCCGTCAACTGGGAGAGCATTTAGGGGTTTGTGTTATGGAGGCGGCAAAGGTGATGGAGTGCCACTGCTGGGAGGGCAGGATGGTAGCGGCAGTCTAGGGGCCGTGCCGTCTGCAGGCAAGGTTCGGCCGAGGGGCTAGGAAGGCACTCCTTTATCTCTCTAGCCAGGCTGGGTCTCTCCATGCCGAGCACTTTAGCAGTATGGCACGTGTTTCTCTCCTGGAAAGTTACTTAAACCTGTGGATTCATCAGGCAGGGGAAACTCCTGGTGCTGGACTGAGGTGCCTGTGTTTGTTGTCTGTGATAAACAGTGTTGTCTTTGGGACCCACCCAAGTCATTCCTGATGCCCAGGTTCTAACTGGTGGCAGTGATTTGCCATCACTGGTTAAAACTGCCATCTGTCTTCTAGAAACGACAAAATCTCTAGGTGCTTGCTAGTGCTTTTCTTAGATAAATGATCCTTTTGGAAGATCGAGGTTCAGGATCTTTGTGTGTCTTCTGAAAGCTGTCCAGGTCGTAAATAGATTTTGGTGTCGGCACTAACCAGGAGTGCAGGCTGGGCCCTCATGCCCCAGAGCTGTGATCCTCCAAATAGCAGTGGTCTTCTGAGTGGTAAGGCATTGTACCTCAACCAAGTGTTGCATTTCCAAACAGAGGATTAGGTATTAATGACAGCATTTTCTGTAATTTGAAATGTTTGTTTGTTTTAATGTTGATTACATATTAAATAGTATATATATATTTTTTTTTTTTGTGTGTCAAGGAGTGCCTGGTGGTAGTCATTATATATGTAATAACAGCGTTTACATTTTATTAGGTATGAAATGAAATGGCGGTGAGAGCCCCAAGGGCTGTAGCTGTATGAATGAGACTTGGGGTCTATTTTATGTTGATACAAAACTGCTGGATACTGCTCTACACCATGACTGTTTACAAATGTCTTAAACTGTCTATTTTTTAAAAGAAACAACTACAGTTAAGTTAGTCAGGTTTATTGTATAGAAGGCCAAATAGAGCTTTTGCTGAAAATAATGAGATATTTGATGACTTTGAAGCTGTGAAATAGAACCTCTGAAATAATGGAATTTTTCATCCTATATAGCCAAAGTTGTTGGCTTTTTTTTTTTTTTTGGGTTATAATTAAATTGATTACTTCTAATAATTAATGTTTACTGGGAGGCTTAATTAGTCTTTAATTTGTACAGGTGCTCATGAATCAGTGCTGCACTGCCAAGAGTTTTCCGTAAGTTACATTAAAACGATCCATTTCATTTCAGCATAGATGTGTGCTATAGAGAACAATTATTTAGAGAAGGCAGTGGCCACAAGTGTGTTCCTAATCAGTGTTCCTTGCAATGTCTGACTTAGTCCAAAGTTCATTTCCGCGTTTAGCACTTTGTTTTACTGAACAACTGTGACATTTGGGATGTTGTTACCATTGGCATTACTTTTCCTTGACATGCTCTTGATCCTGGTTACACGAAAAATTATTATATCTGGGACCCAGGAATAGATTGCTATGGTGAGTTCTTTCTCTGGCTGTACTGCTTGCAGAGTGCCACATGAGTCCATTCCTCAGGATTATTTCTCCCTTTGACCATCAGCTCTATGGCTGGCAGAGATGTGGTATCGCTAAGATAATGATATAATAGTGTAGAAGATTGGAAGAATACAGCTATTTCTCATTGTGTCTGACAAAGGTGGTGGTGAGTTTCTTCTCTTTTGTGCCTGATTTTCCTTCTCTGGAAATGACCAAAATGACAAGAGAATGCAGTGGTGTTTTGGAGAGGTGGGCGAGGTTTGAGTAAAACATTACTAGTATAATTACTTGTGTATCTTCTAAACATATTTTTTAACAAAAAAAAAAAATAAATCAGAGGTGGTAACCAAAATACCAAGCAATGCTGAAATTGCAGAACAGGTGTAAAGAAGTAAAACCAAATGTTGTCAAACACATGCCTTACAAGGAAATTAGTCTAGAAGTCACTAAACACCCCACAAGAAGTGCAGTGATTGGCTAGGCATTTCATTTTAGGGCTTGGAGTTCCGTTTTGTTCTTAGTGAGAATTTCTGGTGTTCTGACTGGCAATTGAATAGTCAAATTAACTCATTCACAAGCTGGAAGAATCTCCTGATCCTTACTGTGCACCTATTGAGAATGTATAATTCCTACCACAGAATGCTGAATGTGCCTTATCCTTCAGCTTCACAAGACTTGTCAGAAATTTGCAGTTCATTTTTTTTGGGTGGAGAAGTACTGAAACATTTTGCACGTTGCTGTTTGTCATTGTGTTGTTGTGATATGAAAAATGCTATGTATTGCTGTAAGTACAGCTTTGCCACAGTTCTGCCTTTTAAGTTCAACCTAAAATATTTTATGGGCACCTGGGTTCCTAATTCTGACAATGAGTCTGTAAAGTTGAGAAGATCACACTGGAGATGTTTATCCAGATGTTATATAAGGTACTCAGTTACCTCATGTTGATGATTTTAAAATTTGAGTAAAATACCACTGTGGAAAAATTCCTGTTGTTTGCCATTCAGAAATGTCAGACTTTTTTAACACTACAGTGGATTGATAGGCTAAGACTGACAGCAGTCAGTCTAGAAAAGAAGACTCTTTACAGGTCAAGTTAACCTCAGTTCCTATGCCTTCCATACAGAGGGCTCAAATGCAGGACTGAAAGTAACCAGAAGTTATCAAATCCTAGCGAGAGCCTTTATGTATCAACTACACACCTGAGCTGTCATTGGAGAACCTTCTGGAAAATCCCTCTTGACTTCCAGTTGTGAAGGAAGATGTTTGTGAGAGGAGAGGTGAGGGACACGGGGGAGTGAATTAGTGATTCAAGCTTCTTTTGTTATCACTGGTTTGGGGTATTTTGTGTGGGTTGTTGTTTTTGTTTTTGGTTTGTTTGTTTTGGTTTTGATTTTTGTTTGTTAATTTGTTTCTCCCAGCCTTACTACTTTTGTAGCTGGAAGGCGAGAAGCAAGCCAAGTGACTGTACAGCCTGTCTGAAATTTGGTTCAGTCCTTGCTTGTTTCTTACAGAGATTTGCATGTAAGTATTTGCAGGTGTTCAGCAGCAAATTGTTTTAGTGAGTGGTAGAGGATAAAGTGTGGGGAAGCAGGCATCCTGGAAACGTCAAAGCTGTTAAAGTTTTGGAAGGCTAGTCTCTCCAATGTGAGGCCTGCTATTTGATGATGAATGAAAACTGAGGTTTAGAAAAAACAGTCTGGAAGATGTTATTTTGCACCTGGGGATAGAGCAGTCTGCTACCCTGCTCCTTGCAACACTCCTTGGCACTCTGACAGGATTGTACTTCATTGTACTCATTTTGGCTTTTAAAATTAATTCTTTAGTGCAATGTTTGGAATGGCAGAATAAACATAGCAAATGATGTCTGATAAATGAGGAAGTGGGGAGGTTTTCTTACATTCACACTATCTTCATGGCAGTGTGAGAGAGTCTGCAGTGATAATAGTAATGTGCTTTGTGCTCCCTCTCCCCTTTTTCCCCACTTGAAAAAAGTCTTCTGTATTGATATATTTCACCATGTAACTGGGCTTTTAGAGTTGCGCTTTTTTTTTTCTTTAGTTTAAGAATGTAACTGGGAGACTTCTTAAGTTCAGAAAGGTGGTATATCTGTTGTGTGCTTGATGTATCAAGGCAGAATTTCCATAGCCTGAAGGGTCTGTTGGAGTGATCTGCTAGTGATAGGAAATGAACATTGCCTTGTTTCATAGGGACTAAGTGTTCACCTTTCTCCCTCCTCCCATATGCTACTGTCTAGTTACTCTGCAGGTACAGACCTATGTGATAATACAATTGAGATAATGAATTGACAGATTGAGTTGCAGTAATCTTATGGACAGATGTGTTGATGCAGCCTACTTCCAATGCACCTCTACTGGAAAAGATACGAGGAAGTTAAGCACTCTTAGAGACAGAGAAAGGGAAAATGCTGTTATGGTTTTGCAGTTCCTTAAGTTACACAGACAGTCTCTTAGCTTTGGGGATGGCAGAAGGAGGATGATAATACATTTAGGAATGTATTTATTTGGATTTGGGGAAATGAGAACGATAATGGTGGTATTTGGAGAGCAGTCTGTTAGGTTCAGGAGGCACTTCTAGAGCTTAGCTTTTTTATTTACATTTATTATTTTTCTTTTCTGCAGAAACATTTTTTTTAGCAGTGTTTCTTTGCACCAATAATAATTAAAAAAGCACGTTTCATTCTCTGTCTTTCAGCAAGAAAATATCTCAGACAGAATCTTCTTTGCAAGACATCTTGATTGACAATTAGGACACTTTTGTGTCTTAACCACCTGTGTTCATCCCATTTAATACAATTTTCTGCCCTCAGGTTTTTGTATCTCTGTTTTGGTGATTCATCTGGTGGCTGCAGTTGAAAGTGGCCCAGGGGACACTTCCATCTGGTTTGCCACCTTTTCTCTGGAAGGGATGAAAAGGGCTGAGACAGCTGTGTGCCTCCTTCCAGCCTGCTGGTCAATGTCAGGCTACTGCTGTTGCTTCTTTTCCTTTCAGAAGTCTCTGCCTCCTCTTCCTTCTGTCCTCCTGCAGCTGCAATGTTAGTTGCGCAGTCTTCTGTATTTGCTATTGTAAGTATTCTGGTTCCAGGACAGCAGCTGGGTTTGTAGTGGCCGGTGGAGATGACTTGTTGCTTGCTAATGGGCAGAAAAATTGGTATTTGAATTGTGGACATAACTGAGGGCATCCCACTGGGAAGGAAGGAATGAGGGAGGAAAAGTTGATTTTGGGATCTGAGACAAGTACATACCAAGTAAGAACAGTACTTCTTGGGAAAACAAGGACTGAAAAGTTGATTCGTAATCTGGTTTAAGAGAATAGTACCAAAATAGTGATGATGTGGTTAAAGAAATGTGTTGCCAGAAGCGGCTGATCACTTCTGGCAAATAATCCAGTATTCACAGAGCCAGGAAGAGACAGATACTGTAGCACTGTGTTTGGTGCTCGTCTACAATGTAGAAGCAATGGAGAGAAGGAGCTTGAACCCGAGCCTTCCTCATCCCAGGAGACTGTACTGGCTTAGGGGTCCTATGATCTTCCCTCTTTGTATGCTGTGTGTGCAGATTCTCCCGTTCCTGCTTTGGTGCTTTAGTATTAAATGGAATTGCTGTACCAGGAGAGACAGAGGTGCTCTGGCCAGGCATAGCTCACGCATTCATGGCTGTTTGATACCAACCATAAGCTAATGGATTACTCGACTGGCAGTTTCTTTTGCTGGTGAGGTGCTTTGTAAAACCTAGCTCTAAATGTGTTAGTCTCTGTTCCATGTCATGGGCATCCTTGTTTTCTGCCCTTCCTGGGTCTATTGAAGAGGGAGACATAATCTGTGTTCCACAGCCTTATATGAGTTTTCTTCAAATTGTAAAGGAATTAGTCATGGAAACACAACTTGTGTGCGCCTAAGCTTCTGTTTTGTCTAGCTTTAATGACTAACAGATGATAGGGGCTTGTTACAGGATGCTTTCCTAGCAGTCAGTGTCCTGAAAATAGTAATAACTATGATAGCATTGAATATCTTTGTGGGTACTCTGTGCTTGTATGGCTGGGAACATGTGACTTCCTCAACATATGTGTTACGTTTTGTTTACCTCGTGTATCTGAACCTTTCTATAGTGTTTGCAATCCAGCTGTACTTTTAAATGAATTGTTGACATTGTACATTTGCCAAATTATGGGTAATTTCCTTTTATAAAAATTAATATATATATGAAGAAAATTAACCTACCTGGATTTCGGAACAAACTGCTGTTTCCTTTGGCTTTGATGAAGGAATTGTTGCTTGTTGGTTGTGTTTTGGTTTTCGGGGGGTGTGGTTGTTTATTTTTGTTTTTTGTTTTTTTTTTTTTGCTGTTGTTCATAAACACACAGCCTGTTGATATGGTCAAGAAATAAAAGCTTGGAACCTGACTAGGTCTATGTTTAAATTAATTGCTATGGATTTTAATATGTAATCAATTTTATTTGTGTTTGAAAAACCTCTGAAAACACTTCCTTATGAACCCAAGGTATCTCACTAATGAAAAACAAGCCTTTCCTGAGTTATCTCTTTTGCCTTCACTTATCCTTGCAGCTATCAGTAACTCTCAGCCTTCAGAATTATTTTTCAGTTGAGACACATTTTATTTGGAAGATGAAAAATCAAATACAATTTATGACCTATCACTGTAGATTCTGGGAAGCCTGGCATGTGACAGTTTCAATAGGTTTTGGTATTTAACATCCAACTCTAGAGGAGGATATATGTGTTTAATAATAGATTAGATTTTTAGTAGTAAATTTTTAGGTTAGTAGAATTCAGTCAAAACACTGAGATTGTTATTAGTCTGTTTCTTAAAATTTCTCTCTGCTTTCTTCTGTCTAGTTGAAGTACTGGATTTTTTGGATCTGTAAGGTTATAGAAATCTTAAAATATGCTAATCTATTTTAGCTGTTCTTGGTCTTTGATTATGGTTTGTTGTATTTTTCACATATCAGATTACACCTGTTTTAGAAGTGTATCTTCAATCCATAAGTAAAATATGACAAGCAAATATTGGCAAGTTTCATACACTTTCTTGGTAAGTTATGACTCTGGGAAGAAGTGACTGACAGTAATTTTGTAGACGTTTTCAAAAAAAGAGTTCCATGTTTTGTGGGTTTTGTAACCTTGCAGGTGCTCCCTTTGAGCAGGTACTCAGCAGTGGCCTTGCTGCAGCTTGAATGCAGCTGCTCTGCATTATTTGGAGACCTTTTCAGGTTCTATGGTATTTTTATGGATGCCAATATTCCTTTCCTTGTTATTTCTTTCTGTCTTAACCCATGTAAGTAACCCATGGTTACTTAAAATATTTTTGGTCTATCTTGCACTTCCTTTGTCTATCTGATGTACAAAAGCATATATAAGTCTGTAGGCTTGAATCTTACGTTAAGATTTGTCTATGTTAAATTACATGTTTCAGGATGCTTAATGATGTATCTGGGGAAAAATATGTTTAATTCTGGTTAGAAACTTTCTTCCATAGAGTTCTTGCCTTTTGTGCTTCATGATTTATATTTTTTTGCTTTAAGATTTTTATTTTCTTCTCTTGGTAAGCAGTGGACTCTTCTCCATGTAGTGGCTTTCTTGAACACAGTGGTTTTATCAAATTGATGAAGTGCATCATTGGATTCATAGATTTCTCTAAAGAATCTCCTCTCTTGCTCTGCTGGGGGGGGTGTTGGACTAGATAATATTTTGAGGTTCCTTCCAACCCCAAATCTTCCGTGATGTTGATGATGATTCCATAAAACTAATCTATAGAGGAATTATGCCAGAAGTCACCTAGAACTCCATTCTCCAGGAAGCACAGGAGTAGCATGCCAAAATCTTTTGGCTTTTGCTGTATTCTTTTGTCAAATACCTTGCTGTACAAAGGTACTTTGAAGAAAACAGTAGTTTTTCAAAATGCAGTTTTGACTTTTTATTTCTGTGTAACTGAAACACTTTGCTTCCTGTATGTATGCATGCTGTTACTCTTAGTTTTATTTTGAAATATATCTACTCATTCTGTCATGAAGAGATAATAGCTATTTTTTTTGCACATTGAGGGCATAAAGTGTTTCAACAAGATGACCTTTCATGAAAGGTAGAGACCAGGTCATGAGGCACCCTAGCCTTGATTATGGTGTGCAGGAATGTGCTACTCCCCCAGGAAGAAATTTTGACAGCTAATTGGGAAAGAGTAACTGTGTTCGGCTGTGACATCTGAAATCTGCAAGTACAGAACAGTACTTCCGGGGAAAACCAGGTTCATAGTTTAGTTTAAGATAATAGTATCAAAATAGTTAGTGATTGCATGGTTAAAAAAAATGTGTTGCCAGAAAAAAAAGGTAAGTAATCAGAAGCATCTTTGTGATTTTTTATTTTAATGGTTTGTGCTTATTTGAGAAGGGGAAAGTACTTTGCCATCCCTAGTTTAATGACTTACTTTATATAATTCATCTGGTTAGTGCCTTGTCTGTGTGTTTTTAAATGAAATTGTATTCTCTGCAGGTGTGTGTTTTTTATGAAAACATTCTGCTTAATAACACAGTTAGATTGTGCTGGTATGAAATGCAAGTAATAGCTTTTCTTCCTTTTTAAAAAAGGTTTTTTTGGTGATGTTTCGTATTTAAAGAATATGGTGAGTAATGCTTGGAGCACAGGACTGAAATTCAAGCAGAACTGACTTTACAGTTACACATTCTCCATGTCACTGACTCATGCTGATATTGCCATCAGTAAAATAGATTGAAATGTAAAATGGTAGACAGCGAGATAGTTTGATGTTTTGTCTCATTGGTATGCATTTTCTGTCTTTTTGGAGGTGATAATTGTTTCTACCTCTTGCAAAGCAACTTCACGTTCTCATTTGTCATCTGCATGGTGATGCCAGTTGTTGCTTAACTAGCTGGAATGGTGCATCCTGTGCTTAGAGCAGGGATGTGGATGTTGCTGCTGTGGGAGAAGAGGAAGGGTTCTGCCTGCTGAGTTTCAGGTTAGGGGTTGACTTGCTGGAAAGCAGCTCCATGAAGAAGGACTTTGGAGTCCTGACAGACAAGAAATTATCCATGAGACAGCAATATGCCGTTGTGGCCAAGAAGGTTCTCTTCCCCCTCCTACACAGCCCTAGTGGGATGACATCTGGAGTATTGTGTCCAGTTCTGGTGTCCCCAGTTCCAGAGGGAGAGTGATATACTAGAGAGAATCTAATGGAGAGCTACAAGGATGGTTAAGGGGCTGGAACATCTTTCTTATGAGGAAATGCTGAGAGACATGGGGCTGTTTAGTCTAGGGATGACGGAGGGGGGAATCTTATTAATGTTTTCAAATATCTGAAGGGTGGGTGTCAAATAGAAGGGCCCAGTCTCTTTACAGTTGTGCCCTGTGATATGATGAGGGGTACTGGTCGCAAACTGAAACGATAAAGTTCCACCTCAACATGAGGAAAAACTTTTTTACTATGAAGGTGATGGAGCACTGGAGCAGGCTTCCCAGAGAGATTGTGGAGTCTTCTCCATAGAGTTTTTCAAAACCTGCCTGGATGTGTTCCTGTGTGGCCTGCTCTGTCAGGGAGATTGGACTTGATCTCCAGAGGTCCCTTCCAACCCCTATCATTCCTGCTGTTTCGGTGGCTGGCTGGCTGTTTCGGTGATTCTAGTGTGCTGCTCGGGGAGGCTGGGCAGAAAGCCCTTGTGGTTCATTTTAAGCTTGGAATTTAGGAGAAGCTAAGACCTGGAGGCCCTTGTCAGTCTTGAGAATCAGACCCTTGTCAGTGAGAAAATCTGGTGGGTTGGTTTGATGGGTTGTGTGGTGTTTTGTTTTTTTTTTTTTTTTCTTTTTTGTGTGTGTGTTTTGTTTTGTTTGTTTTGTTGCTGTTGTTTGTTGTCGTTTTCCTGATGGCACTTCTGAGCTTTGAGTCACATTTCTCTGCTTTCAACTTCCATTTTGGTTACCATGAATACCATTCATTTCCTGGGCATCTTGGAACAATTTCTTTCTTCCTCAAGTTTGCTTCTTTTACAGTTTGCTTGTAGAGGGAACACTGCTTCTGTTAACATTTTGGGGTTACTCAGTTTACTTGCTTTGGCTTACCCATGTGGGTGATGTTACAGTTATTTTCATTTGTTCCCTAGTGAATGAATGCTCTGAAGACCTGTACTGCTGAGAAGGGAAAAATTATTCAAGCAGGCAGAATTTTTCACTTGGTTGTACTTGAAGTGGTGAGGGACATAAAGTATGCATACGAAACAAATTAAGGTTTTCCTATATTAACTATTGACAGCTCTCAAGAGAGTGGTGAGCTTGCTTCTTTTATTTCTTAATTATATCAACTTGAGCACCAATTTTATTTGTTTCTTGTAGCCATGAAATTTGCTATGCATGCTAATAGATTTTTGGAGTTTCAGTTCAAGTAACTCTTACTTACTGTATTCAGAACTGAAGTTCTTCATTCTCATAGTGTTATGCTCACATGAAATCTGAGTGCAATTTCAGTGTGATATGGGTGATATAATGAAGTATTTCAGGTTTAGTTAATCCCTTAGTCAAGGAAGAAATTTAATGATTGGGTAAAGTATGAATTCACCTGACTGAGGTTGCAAGAATGCAAAATGAGGATTTCACACATATAGGAATGTTCCTAGATATCACAATTATTACTGAGCAAGATTCAGCAAGAGAAAAGGTATTCAAGAGAGATGGTCAGTTGGAAAGGAGAGGAAAAATGAAAATACTGTTGCTTAAAAGCTGTTTGAAAAGGCCTAGAGAAAAAAGGAAAGAACATTTCTGGGGTGGTATTTTGAACCTGCATTGATCTTCCTGGAAAATGTAGCAGTTGAGATCACAGAGTCTATGTATGCTGTATGCCTTTGTATTGATGGAGGTTAAGAAGTGCAGATCTGAGTGTCCTAGTTTGAGTGAGAACAGAACACTGAGTTACGTGTTGTTTAACCCACATTGTTTTGTACTTCAGGATTCAGAAGTGTGGGTTTTGATTATGCTTTGCCTCTTAGTTATTTGTCTCTTGCTAGAAGTCAAGATTTTATTTTTAGGGTGATGTATTTGTAATGAATAAGTTGTGGGGGGGGCATGATGACAGATGAACTTTACACATACAGACTTCAGCAACATACTTTGAAGAATACTACATTATCAGGATATGAGGTCTATAGCAGGTGGTGAATTACTTCATGATTTCTTTTGTATTCTCTTCATTATTTGTATCTGAATTTTTATTTTTATTTTTTCAAGGTATGCTCTAGTCTATTAGTTACCCATGTTGTAGCAACAAGATTAATGATGAATAGTTGTATACAAATTTATTTCCTAAACAAGTTATTGAAACTTTCTAAAGGGAAAGGTGAAATATACTAGCTCACTAAAGCCATACATTTTCTTCTATTAATTCTGGTGTTTGTATACATGGCAATGCTTCTAAAAATGTTATACAATTTTAGATACCAGTCCTCTGAGTACCTCCATCTTTATTGCTAGCTTTCTTTCATAAGTGTAGTGAAACTGGATTACTGCTTACATTTCAAGTATGTTAAAGCACAAAATATATTAACCTTCCTTCTCATCTGTTACATTGTATACTATTGTGGTATCTGGACAGTTCTGCTTCTGCAAGTTACTTAGCTACATGTCTTCCCATTCTCAAAACACCTGATATCTCCATGTTAGAGGTGGTATATAGCTGCATGGAAAAAATAAGTCATTTGTTTCTCCAGAGGCCTGTGGTTAGGCAGGGAGTTTTTGACATTTCCAAGATCCAAATGGTGGGGTGGTAGCAGAAATGGCTTGCGTCTTGGCTTCCTTTTATCCAATTTTGTGTGCCTCTCTGCAAAGAGGGCAGTGGAAAACTTGTGAGTGGTAATGAAATGAGACCACTTCAAAGCCCAAGGATGGATTTAGCAGGTGGAATCTGGAAGCGAAGCCAATGCATCGCTTCCTTCCCATTAACACTGCCTGGCACAACTAGAGTTTTACAGTGGGAGCAATTGATATTGCTTGTCAGTAAGCCACATCGTTCTGTCTATGGCAGTTTCCCCACTCTTTGGTAGAGTGGAATTGGTGGGTATAATGTGGGTGATAGCAGGATAGATTTGCTTGTGAACTCCCAGTAGGACTGCCTCCTGGCCAGGATTCGCAGAACAGGACTCTCTTTTCAGGCCTCCTCCAAATCAGCTGGCCTAAGAGATAGATGTAGAAGACTTTGATAACTGATAGATGCCCTTTTAACATTAACTAGGGTATTAAAATACAGTTGAGTAGTGGCAGCTCAAATGTGAATAATATCCTGGAAATACTAGAAGAACTACCTGTGATAATGCATATCTTTGGTTTTCCTAATATTTTTAGTTTCTCACATTCACTTTTTCCTATTTATAAAATAGATTTGCTTCAAAGAATCTGTATTACAGATAATAAATATTACTTTTGCTGCTTAGGATTTAGTACATGCCTGGTACATGTGCTGCTTCCAACTTAAGTGAATCTTTTTGATGAAGCATAGTATCATGTTTGATAGACAGTTGAGCTAAAATTGTCTCTTGGCTATCTGCATGTGCACATCTGGGGATGGAGGGGGAAGGGGAAAGAACATAGTTTTTCAAAGAGAAAAGGACGGTGTGGGTATTCTAGGGAGTATCATTAATCTAAAAGAGCTAGATGCATTCTTTGAGCTTGACTTTTGCTGTGGGAGGAATGGGGATATAGTGTGTTTGTCGGGAGGGGGGGGGTAGTGAACATTCCTGGAGGGGATTAATTTTGAGGTGACTCAGACAGACATTTTGATTCTTTCCATCTGCAGGCTGGCTTGTTTTGGCTTGTTAATATATGGATAGCAAATTCCCACCTTCCTTTTATGTTTAGAAAGTTGCTTATAGCCCACACATGGCTCTGTAATTGGGGAGAGATTGTTCATTCTTGCCTGCAGGAAGACATTTTTCTCTCACTGAGCTGGAGTTCCAGACTAGATAGAGGGAATGCAAGAAAAAAGTAGATGGAAAGCAGGCTGAAACAACTCCTATTTAAGCTATGATTCTTGAAGAAATGGCCACTAATCCATATGTGTTTGAATCCAGGACACCATGTGTTCTGCAGGATGAGGGAAGCACAATTGCTCAGTAGCTCTGTCAGCCTCCCGTGTGCCTCAGTGTATAATGGTGTCATTGCCTGTAAGACGTGGATACTGTGCAGAAAACTCAGTGAGTTTAGGAGAGTTTTCTTCCTCGATAGTTCACAATAGTTAAACACTCTTACAAACATCATCAGGTTTCCTTGTTTATTTCAACTTCAGACATCTTAAACAGGAGTAGAAATGATTTTTTATATATATATATGTGACCTGAGAGTAAGCAAGGGTTTGGTGATATCAAATATTATGCCTTGCTTCTCAGTCAAACTTCTTAAAGGTTGTTATGGTGATATCAAATATTATGCCTTGCTTCTCAGTCAAACTTCTTAAAGGTTGTTAAATTTGCATTCTGTTGCACTCATGTTGCCCTACATCCTCTCAAGCTACTCTTTCAAGTGAAGATTTCCCCAAAGCTATCAGTATTTTTTTCTGAATTTTGACTGTGTGCTTATCTTGCAGGTAAGATAGCACTGGTCAGGTTACAGTGAGATTAGATCTCCTACCTCTTTCTTTGCCCCAGGTGATGCTTTGGAAAGGTTTTGTGTGTGCATGTGTTGTTTGGGACTTTTTGCCTCTGTGAGGGTATATTATGCCACAAATGCATATTTTATTTCTTGTTCAAGATAGAAAATAGCATCATGTAACAGCCAGAGTACTGGCATAAGCTTATGGTATTTGTTTAGTGAAATTTTCCCATGTTGCTTATACATCTGCATTTGAAGATTTTAGGGCCTTGCTTTGGCTTGAGGTGTTGCAGTTCTGTCTTTGTTTTAAAGCATTACAGAATTTTGTTCATAAATATGATTGACCAAGGGATTTGGCCGTGCTCCAGGATGAATAAATGCAGTCTGTCCTCAGTTTTGATTAGATGCAACAGTATTCCCTCATCTGTCTGCTTCCGTAGTTGGTGGCTCACTCTGGCTGTTTTGGGGTGCTAATAAAAGGGTACAAGGACTCTTTTCACCCACCTCACAGGGACCTTTCTTAAAGAAACTCTGGGGGTGATTAAATCCCCCTACACTCAAGATGATTTATATATACCCACTGATGGCTGTGCCTCTGCTAGTTGGAATTTGTACGTTTGAATTTAAATTTGAGTAAACCAGGCAAAATATGGATTTGAATTTTTTTTTTTTTTTCTGTAACGAAGAGGTATTGCATTTGACTTTCATAGATGTTATAGTAGTGTTCATAAAAAGAAGAAAAAAAAAATAGACAAATCCTACCGTTTTACAGGAGCATTAAGTGGTTTCTAATAATTAATTGTTTTATTAACAAATGTCTCTTGAACAAAATAAGCTGATGACTTAAAGCAAGCTGACTGGAAGAAAATTAACTGTGTAATAGCTGCAAAAATTAGTTTTTTTGGTAGATATTGGGACTTACTCTGTGAGGATCTTTGGAGGTCCTTAGAGAATGTCATTGGAAATACTTGCTTCTACATTTAGATGGATCAGTCAGCAGTGAAGAGTAAGTGATAGCATAGGGCATGATGTAAGCAAGTACTGCTGTAGGTTATGAGCTGCACAAGCTTATGTTCGTTGTAAGGCTTGGAAATTATGGCTGCTATAAGTAATGGCATGAGTTGGATAACTGTTAAGTGTAAGCCTAAATTACAGGTAGTCTGATTCTTCTAGAACTTTTCACTTAGATGACCTTGCAGTATCTCCATTTCTTCCTGGCACTGGCGTCACTGGAACACTGAATTGCACGAATCAAATCTTAGTCACAGTTCAGGAAGTCTTATGTTTGGGCAATACCTTGCCTAAATCAAGAATTTTATAAGCAGTTCTCCTCTTTTCACTGGGGATACTCCTGTGACTGCAATCAGTCACAGAGAGATGTTTAATTGCATCCATCCTCCAAAGAGGCAAAATAATAGAAAGATCTTAAGCTTTCTGCAAAATGTCAGTATGACAAGACATTTAATTTAATCTGAAGGCATCTGTCTGTACATGTAGCACATGCGAGCAATTAGAACAGAAATGGCATCTGTATGTTGTACAGCTATTATATAATTAATACCTTGTGTATATGGGCATGTTTTACGTGGAATAAGATTCATTTGTCATGCTTGAGTGATTAGAGTACAGTAGTTCAGGTTACTAAATGCTAGGATTTCATTTGGCTTAACTTTAAAGGGTTTTATCATTTGTTCTAAGAAGAAAATTCTAAGCTCCACCCTTTATTTGCTTGAAAAATTATATTTCTTTGTCTAAAAAGATCTGCATTTGTCTTACTAATAATGCCTTATTACCTGTTCTGTCAGCAGTAAATTTTGATTTTGATTTCCACAGTTCAGGTTGCTATCATGCATAAATGCAACATGCTGCTGGCTGTGTGTGGACAGACTGGAGTCTTATGGGCATATTGTGGACCATGGCCTGTTAGGTTGGGCAAGGTGGTGAAAGAACGGAAAAGTTTCAAGAAGGTGGAAGACAAAAATGAATTGCAGCTAGGGAAAGTGGTAACTGTAGCCAGGATTGTAACAACATAACCTGAACTAAAAACTGGTTTGAATATTTGTTTGGCATTTTTCTTTCCTCAATGCCTAGAGGTAGACTAGAAGAACTTCATTTCCAGTGGGGTCTGAAACAGTAATGAAATGGAATGTTGCACTGATCCTCTGATAATAGTGGGAAGTTTTTTGAGATGCTTTGGGAAACATTTTTATTACTTATTTAACTGTTGTTGCATATACAGAGGAGAAATGCATATACTTAGAGCACACCTGTGTGGACATGTAGGGGTTAAATGCAATTTAAAAATTATTTTAATGGGAGGAAAAAGATTTCTAATTGTAGTGAAGTATTTTTGGAATTTGCCATGTCAGTTGGTAATATTTCACTCATTAAAGCAACTCTTTGTTTAAACCAGGCTGACAAAAGAGTTTGTCTGGAGAGTTGACTGGCAAACTGAGGTAAGTTCATTCCTCAGCAGTTCAACTGATTTTATATGCTGATGTTTCTCAAGTAATGCTTTTAACTTGGAAGAAGGTAATCACATCTGTGAATTCCTTGTAGTTTCTCTGCTGCTTAGCATTGCAGCCTATAAACAATTTTATTGCCTTAAAGTTTTGTGTGGTGTAATTAAAATTAACAAATAAAACAAGGATATAGGCACTAGGCTTTTTATGTATTGAGGCATCGTGTTTGTTTGAACGGCAAAATTAAGGTGGTATAAGTTTTTGCTGAAAGAATGTTAGCAAGACACAGTTCTCTCTTGTTTAATTCGTCTTGTGTGTGCTCTTACTCAGGAGAACAGTGTATGTTCTGACAGTGGTTTGTTCAATAAGGTTTTATGTGTTTGTGGAAAAGTGGGTTCTTGTTTGGAAATTGTACATTTGGTGTAAAGGAGAGGTAAAGGACTACATTGATGTATAGTGTTAGGTTGAACAACAAAAACAGATTGAAAATTGTATATGTTTTCCTACCCTGAAGTGCATTATATGAAGGAAGTCATATAATACTAAAAAGCCAAAATACAAATCTTGAATAGCTGACTATACGCTTGCAGGTTGTATTTGTCCAATGCTGTGGTATTGATGATTGCTCTTAGCTCCTGCTTGTGAAGAAGCCTACTTTGCCAGATCATACATCTTGAAAGAGTAAAACTTCTGACTGTATTGGCATTATCAGTGAAATCTGAGTGATGAATACCTGCTGACTAATACTTCTGGCTAGACTGAGAGTTGGTAAGTTTCATTTGAAAGATTACTACTTCTTTCATTAACAGGCTTTCAAAGATATATCTCAACTATTGAAAAAAAAACAGTATTTGTATTTTCTCTTCACAACATTTATAAAAATATTGGCCTGTAGATCTGCCTTGTCAACAGATCTGCCATGAAACATGTCCAGGCAGTGAAAAGCTTTAGAAGTTTTATTTGATTTCAGGAGCAATATCTATATAGTACTTGATACGCTTTGTTATAGTGAAGGCCGTACTGAAACAACTGGATGTCAGAACCAGGATGAGTCTTTGACATCTCTTGTCCCGTTTGTATTTTGTACATTCCCATGAAACTAATTCAGGTTTTGGCAAGTTTACTGTGGGACCGTTACTTTTGTAAATTGCTGCGATCTAGAAATTTGCTTTATTTGAGTAATCTCTTCTAGGAATGTTTTGTTTTGTTTTCTTTTTTCTGTTGTTGTTTTCTGTAGGTTTTTTGTTTGTTTGTTTGTTCTCTCTCCTGCCCCCCCCCCTTTTTTTTTTCAGAAGGAGCAGTAACTGTTGTGACAATAAATTAAATCCCCTAAAGTGCAAGACAGGAAATCTAACCTACAATAGAGTAAAAATTATGAATGTTTTAAAGGAAACTGTCATTGTTCTGAGAAAATAGGGAAAGAACAAGGCAACTTTTCTGATGTGCCAATACGAAAGTACTCTTGGTGCAACAAAAAAGAGAATGGAAACTGAATAACGCTGATGAAATGATACTGATGAGAGTGGAGAGTATTTGATACAAAGAGCACGGGTTTGTGGATCCTGATTGTTAAAAGGAAGAATTTAGGATTTTAAGTAGATTCTTTGGACCTTTAATAAGGATCATGAAAGTAAAGCTCCACTTAATTTTAGTGAATTTTTCTTAATGTGATAAGAGATCTGGATTTTAGTGTCAGTGAAATAACTAGGATAGATCTTTAAGTTTACAAAGTGAATAATCATTTTGATCTACCAGGAAGGAGCAAGTCAGTTTAAGTAACAGTTGAGTTTTATGTAATTGTTTTTCTCAGTGTTATAGTTTAACTATTTGTTCTTGGGTGAGTGAGTAAGTTAATCAGCTACAAAACAGGCACGGTATAATAATTTTATAAATGTCTGTTTTGTTTGATTTCCATTTCCACAATAGCTTAAGGTCTTACAGCTGAATGTGATCTTTGTGTTTAAGCCATTTTACATTATCCTGGTCATTATATGGCAGAGGAATTGAAGTTCCAAGCCTCAGGCCAGTAGCAAAAAAGTCTTTTCCTGGCCTGGTGGGTACACAGGTCTCCCAGTTAGTAGCAGTCTGTGCTAGTCAGTGATGGGAATGGATGTCACTTGTCAGGATGTCTGTTTTCTTGTATTCCTACTAGAGGTTAATGTTTGAATGGAAATAGCTATTTGGAAAGGTGGTCATCATTCAGAGAGGCAGGCAAGGATGTTATCCTATCTCCAGGCTGTAATTGAAGTGAATTTGAAAACAGTTACAATACTGTGAAGGTAAGGGTAACTTAATTCACATTTTTTTTAGGTATAGAAATCTGTGGTTCATCAGAAGTGGCTATAATTATCATGATTAACTTGCTATAGACACATTCTTTTACTGATAACATGGTATGCTTTGCTGTTGAATTTCCCTTACTCTCAGAGCTGCAGGCCAGACATGAGAAAGTGTATGTGAACTGAACATTATATAATTTAATATATTTACTCTCTCAAAGACAAAGCTTGAATCTTACGTGGTAAGTGATCCATGCATCTTGTGTGAGGCATGTCTGCCAGAGACTGATCAGCCAGTTTTCCATAGTACTGACTTGGGTACCAGAGTGGGGAAGGATTGTTAGACCTGGAAGCAGTGTGAGGATCAGAAGAGAGGCCCTAGTTTGCTGTTTGCTGCGTGAACAATGTATCTGTTGTCATCATGCTAACCTTGATACCTTGATCCTCCTTAGCATTTTTTAAACAGTTGCACTTTATGAAAATAGTGTTGTAGCTCTGAATAAGAATTTTAACCAGGAAGTTTTGACACTGTTGCTTGGATTTACTTGTTTTGAGGTTGTTTTGTTTGGTGTGGGGTTTTTTTGTTTGGTTGGTTGGTTTTGTTTGTTTGTTTGGTGTTTTTTGTTTGTTTTTAAACTTTATTTCTATGTGCATGTGCTTCATGTTTTTCATTAAAAACAGAAGCCTACTTAGTACTAGTCTTTTCTCTCAAAATTAACTCTGATTTGCCTGTTAGGGCTTAAATAAGTGTTGATACTGTACAATATCATCTGTGGTAGTAGCAATAAGGGAATATGATTGAGACTTTTGATTTAGTATACTGTTACCACATCATAAACCCTTTGAGAGATGTGTTCAGAGTGGTCAGTACAACTAATCTTGTAATATCAGAGGAAAATTAAGTAGAAGGGATGCAAAATCTACAGCTGCAAGTAGGGCGTTCTTCATTATTTTGCGTTCCTATAAACTCATCTGACAAAACCACACAGGAACACCAGGAGAAATACAAAGAACATGGCTAACCACAAGTTGTCCGATGAAAGTAATGAAATTACATCCTGGAGTAGGATTGTTGAGTAAACATTTCTGATTTTTGGAGTGGCACTTACCTCTATGAAATTTCTTTTATAGGATATGTGTAATATTAGTTCTTAGTAATACAGTTCCTGAAGATGGTTGATTATAGCTTGATGGAAGAAAATGCCAAAGCTTCAGTAAATTAGCAGAAAAAAACCTGAAACTACATGTTATGAAGGAAATTCAAGTTCTACTGGGATGTGCACAATGAAGATTTTTATGTTCCATACTGGGTTCTCCTACACTTCCTAAATTACTGAATACAAAATTTTGTAAACAGAAAATTTTGGATTCTTAAGTTTGATAAAGTGCAGAAAGTGTGCCAATTTTAAGTTGCTGTATAAAAGATAGTGGTTTAGATTACTGATTGGAACAGTCTTAACTCTGTGAAGTAAGGTAACTCTAAAATGAGGAAATACTTAAGGACATAATTTCAGTCATACAAACACACTGTTTTCTATATGAGTGCTGTTTTCTCTGCGAGTTCCTATCATTATTGCAGATGGTAATCTATATGGGATTGTATGTTTAACTAGAGCTGTTTACATACTGAACCAGGAGTGTTTAGAATACCATTCCTTCTGGCCTAGGGAAATAAATTGAAATACATACTTTGAGATGGGGAGCATAGGTGTTGAGTGGAGATGTTCTGGGCAGAGATGCTGGTCTGCACTGTTCCCTGCTTAGTGTATCTCTAGCATTGCAAAGTACAGGGGCCCGGTAGACTTTATGCAGTAAATACTGTCAGTAGGTCCCAAGGGCCACCCTGAAATAGCCTGGGTTGAAACCGGGATGTGTGTAGGGAGAGGAGGAAACTGAATTGAGGTTTCAATTTTTCCATCCTATTGAATCACCTTTAATGAGACTTTCTTACAGTCTTGAAAAGTATGTTATCTTCTACTTCTTCAAGATGTAACAGTGATATTGCAGGAGGCAGATCCTGACTGATGACTGATACCAGGAAGTGCCTGATACATGCACTGCCAGTGTGCACGCTTCCTGTAGTACAGCAGCTGCTCAATCCACACATACACAAAGTATGCAACTACCAGCTTGCTTACCTCCATGTATTTCTGCCCTGGATGCTAACTTTCTCAGGAGGATGGGGTGAGGGGTGTGTGGAATATATATCTGAAAGGCAGTAGTGCTGACAACAAGAGTGAACTTAAAGTGCCAAATAGGCAAGTAGTGTACCACACCTGCCTCAAGCAGGATTGTGAGGGTAAGAGAGAAAGCTCAAGCTGTGTAGCAAAATTATTCAATAAGAAATTGCTAAACTTATTCACTGCATTAATATTAATATCTCTTCCGTTTCTCAGTGACTGATACACTGGCATGCATCTTTATCCCTCTCAGCTGTTTTTCCTGATCAGTGTTCTGGCACACAGCTGCTGCTGTCTGTCCTTCTCCTAGCCTGAGTCTGACTACTTTTGCTTCTGTTCTCCCCTTCTCCACTTGCTTTGTGGATTATGGTAACTTCCCTGGTTGTCTGTTTATGTGTGGGTGGTTTGGTTTGATTTTGTTTTTTTGGGGGGGTTTGTTTGTTTGTTTTGTTTTAAATAACTGTCTTTTTTTTGTTAACACCAGAAATTCTTTACTGAGAGCTACGTCTCATACTAGCTCTTTGGAATTTGGCCTTGTAACCAGCTGCATCTGGTCACAGGAGGCTTAGGTTGTACATTGCTGTAGTCCTTTGTGCGTTTGCTGGTTTTGTAAATGGGTTCATTAGGGAATGTCAAGACAGAGGGAAGAAATGTGCATAGAAGCATCTAGTCTGCTCCATGCTTTTGTGTACCTGCAAGAATTCATCTGCAGTGGGAAGATATTTGATTAGAGATTCTAGGTGATGGTGATTTAAAAAAAATCTCAAAATTTAAGCTTTTCAAGGGTGGACACCTGATGTCTCTGAAATTTTATTTTTGTTATGCCCTTCAACATATTTTTTCCTATAATCTGAAGATAAATGAGGTATATTTTCCCCATTATTTAAAATGTGAATTCTAGTCTTCAGATGTCTAGCTCTGAATATGTGGGATTTCCATTCTTTGTGTAATCAAAGCAGTGTTGTAGCCTCAGAGATGTCAAGGCCAGTTCATTTAGCAAAAAAGAAAAAAAAAAAAGCCATTGACAAACTCCGAGCTTTCATGATGCACATAGTCCTTTGCTGCTTTCAGGCATTTCCTTTGTACAGTACTTTCCCACACAGAACAAAGTCTTGGTTTGCTGATGAGATGAGGATGAAAAAGACAAATTTTCCAGTGTCTGGGGTAATGACTATTTTAATGGAGTTTCCGTCTGTCTCCTAGTTGCTCTTCCACCAATACAGATTCATGTGCAGTCAAGGAATTAAGGTGTTGAAATAGAAATGCAGAAGAACGGATAAAATGGAAAAATGTGAGAGCTGCTGCTATTTTACATTGTGAGTGAGGCATAACCACAGGCCCCCCCGGTTTGTTCCTGATGGGAGGAGAGGGATGAACCACTACTCTCTACAGGTGACTGATTCCTAGGGATATGTGGATGAAGATTTGACAGTGAGTGACAGCAGCCAAGATTTGACCACAGAAAGGGAGATTTCTTGCTTTTCTCCCAATAGCTGTGTTGCTCTGCCTGCATCCTGCTGATGTGTGTCAGGGCTGCTAGTGGGCATGCATTCAGACCCTCTTGGATACTGTTTTTCTTCTGTGGCTGTCACTCATCTCTAGGCAGACCTGGACCTATTGTTTTCTGGACTGAAATGTCAGCCAGATACTAAGGGGAAGTACTTAAAACTGTCAGAAACAGCAGATATGAAAAGTTTCTGTATGTTGTTTAATGTTTGAGGTGGCCAATCTCAAACTTTCATCTTAGAGAGATTTATCTGATGGTCAGTCTTTTCCATACACTTTACTATCTTCTATTACCTCTTCATTATGTAGAAACCATGTTTCAAAGAAAGCTGGTATTGGTTTGTCTCAAGAATTTAAAACTTTGAGGTGGGCACATGCAATTGATGATCTAGATGAAGGACCTGCTTCAAGGTGAACTATGCACAAATACAAATGTTTGTGGCATAAAAGAATAATCCATGAGGCATAGGTTCTGTCTCTTATTAGAGAGCTGTGAAGTTGCTATTATGTTCAGTCATGACTCCCTCTGGAAGAGTCGTGGTAGGGTGACTGAGGCTGCAGACTCCATTTCCAGAACTTGAGTTCTACAGACTACATTTGTGTTGCTGCTGCTCAATCACATCTTGTGCTGCCTTGTGTCTGTCTGGCTTTTAACTTTTTAGTTCAGAGCTGTGAAAGAGCTAAGGTTAAAAGTTTTGTGTGTTAGAGACAGTATAATTTTCCTTTCAGTGGATAACCAATGTGTTTCTTTTCTGGCAGCTGGAATTAGAAGCAGCTTTACCTGGGAATCTAGAGCCTGAAGTGCTAGGCTGTGCAGGTTGAACAGGCCCTGGAACAAATCTGTCGTTTTCAGGTATTAGCTTGAAACTTTCAAACATTATGTATCAGGTCCTAGCACGTATAAAAGCATATGGTAGTATGAAAGCATATCCACAAAGGGATGACTGAAACAGTTGAGCAGATAGAACAGCTGCTTCTTGGGAAGAGACTGAAAAGACTGGGACTCTTAATTTTGGAAAATGGAAAGTTTAGGGGGAATATGATCAAGGTTTTACAAAAACATAAAGATGGTGGGTAGGTTGAACTAGGCAGAACTAGTCATGCAGTCCCACCATGGAGAAACTAACAAGTGTCACAACTGGTCAGAGTTTACTTTAAAATGAACTACTGAAGGTACTTTAAACAACCTACATGTGTTTAAAATGATAAGCATTACATCAGAGAGTGGATTTAAAACTACCTTAGAGAGTAGAAGAATGCACAAAGAGTCCCAGGAAATTGCAGTACTGGTTGCTAAGTTAGAGGATGTGGGAAACGGGTTGTGTTTTCATGAGCATGAACAGGAAATGAGCAAAATGTATCTTTGCTTTATGTGATTTTGCTGCTGTGCTGAGAAGGTTTTTATGGGCCATATACAATTCAGCAGGAGTAGAGCCTGACACAGGAAAAGTTTACTGGGCTTTACCTGTATGTCTTATAATTTTCTCTTAGCTGGAATATATGACATTGTTACAGGTTTTGGGTATACAGAAATAATGTACAGTTTTTTGGCTTTTCTTTTCTCCACATAAACTAACATCTGGCATTAATGATTTAATTTTCATTTTTTATGTTGAGACTTGTATTTCCTCATAAATATAATTTAGTCACTTCCTGGATGACTTTGGAGGGAACTAATTCTGTAGAAGTAAATAATAAGCTAAGTTGGTTTTGTTCATTTTTTTTTCTTTTACTGAGCATGTAGTACATGAATATAGTTACACAGTTTTCTTGAAGATTATTTAAACAAATTTAATTTTACAGTATTTACTTGATTTTTTGATAAAAGATCTAAGCCTAAAATCTAATTGCAGTTTATATGTTGGAAAATGGAATAGAAAAAAACACGGCTTGGTTCTGTTCTTCAGAACCAATAATCAATTGTTATGATATTTGGGAGTAATATTGTGAATACATGTGAATGGCATAATGTAATGAAGTAGCGTTAAGTCTCTGCCAAAAAGGAATTGCTGTATCAGTATTTTGAAAAAAAAAAAAAAAAAAAAAGTTGTGTAAATGAGTGGTTTAGTTTGTATTGGTTTCATGTCTTTTGTGTAAACTGCTTTCTCTTCTCAACATGTTACGCCTCAAAAGCCTTTGACGGACTTGCTGTGAATTTATCTGATGGATGATTAGCATGTCACTTCAAAATGAAAATGCTCAGAGATGAGAAATATTTGAAATTCATCATAGCTGAGGGTGCCCATGCAAATCTTTATACAATCTGCTGTATTACAATAATGCAAGTCTAAGATAAACTTTTCAGCTTCATTAGATTTCTGTGTGCCATAGAAAGCAGAACAGGACCAAAAATATTTCCTTGTGTAGTAAACAGAAGAGAGTTTCGTAATGCTAGCAATTGAGACTAGGCATAATTACAACCTCTTCCTTGGGCTGAAGCTCATGTGGTTCTGCATTGTTTCTTCCTGGTTTTGCTCCTAACAATTATATCCAGTTTAGATTCCAGTCTTGAGCCTCATGAAAATAGCATTTGCTTGCTGCCTGCCACGGTTCCTTGCATTTTTTGGCTTTTTTTTTTGTGTGTGTGTGTGTGTTGGGAGGGGTGGGGTGGTGGTTTGGTTTGGTTTTGGTTAGGTTAAGTTTTCTCCTCCTTTCTTTTCCTTTGGCATCTTCCTTAGTGGAGAACTATAAAAACTGTCCTGAGTGATAACAAAGAACCCTTGGTCTGAGTTCCTCTAGGTTTCACAGTAGATTATGCAGAGTTCTTGTATAAATGGCTGGAAGTATTGAATCTCCTAAATTAATTGTTTAACTGAATTGCTTGGAAAGTCCACAGTGGAATGAACACCAGAGAACAAGAATGCAGTTTTTAAAATTCAGATGCAAAGGCTGCATTACAGAATATTTCCAAAATACCACAGAGGAAAATTTGATGTTTGCATTCCAAATGCAATGGACACATTGACTAGTTGATCAATTAATGTCAAGACCTATTTATACTGAGCTCCAGTACCTAAACAGTGAGTTCTCGCAACATTTGTCTTGCTTTGGAACAGTGCAAGCGTCAAAGCTTGCAAAGAAGTGTTTGCAAGGTAGGGCATAAGAAGCAGGCTTAGACACAGAATAAACTTTCTGTGAAGTTGATTCATGAATTTCTTCAAAACTGCAAGCTCTGCAAAACTGCCCTTTTTAGAGAGGGTCACAGGTGTGTGACATTACTCAGACATAACCCAGAAGCAGAACTGTGTAGGGAAGAAGAGTGCATAAAATCTAAAATGAGAATTCTGTTTGTTTATGTAGAAAGCATGGAAACTGCAGTAACCAGTGGAGATGATGGAATTGTGGAACTGGTGGGTTTGTGGGTTTGTTTTTTGATTGGTTGGTTGGTTTTTGTGTGTTTTTGTTTGTCTGTTTTCTTTTGTTTCGTTGTTTTTGGTTTTTTTTTTTTTACATAGAAGAGGATGTGGAAATGAGGGACTGAGCTTTTTGGGCATGGTATCTGAACCCCTTATGGCACAGAATCTCTTCACATCAGATTAGTGAAGTTACCTGGATGTAATGATGCTTCTCCTTAGACCTCTGTTTCTTCAAAAACATCTCCTGAATTTTCAAACAGAAAAAAAACAGTCCTGATGCAGATTTTTTTCAAAAATAATAAATTTGATCTGTTTGCCATCAACTATGTTCCTATATAACACTGGAGTTCAACTATTCTTTTTCTTTATGCTTTACTTTTAATATGAATCATAATTCTGACATCTGCCGATTTAGCCTGAAGTAACATGATGCAGGTGTCAGCAGTGGGAGATACAGGGGAAGTTGTGACTTTGGCTTCTACAGGGAGTAACTGAAGTATCCAATGAAGCATTGCAATTTACAAACCAGTTTTATTTCTCAAGTGTTTAATCCCTTGCTTCAGCCTTTTGGGGATGAGGGATATTCTGTTCTCTCACTAGTTTCTTCTGGTTAAGACTCTTCACTGGTGGAAGGATTTTCATGAGAGTACAGCCTGAGGTTTATTCCTTCAGCCTAAGTAATTTCTACCGTGGTATTCATTAAAGTATGTTAATTATCTTGGCTTTACACTGTGGGTAAGACTAATAGTGTTTCCTGAAGCTATTAAGATTAGGCTGACTGCTCATCCCCATGGGTGAGCATGTCCTCCAAGCACCTAGGCCTGCTCAGAATGGTCAGTTGCTGCCATTTGTGTCCCTCATAGCTTCTCTTGTGTTTTGACTGGAGGCAGTGTTTGGAAGGTGACATTGATTTTTATGGCTGTTCTTGTCCCTGCTGATAAGCTGTGTTATAGATGATTTTGGAGACAGTAAACATTTTGCTTAGAGCCACGTATCAGATTGCTCAAAGCCACAAAGAAATCCTGTGTTACGTTATTGCCGTAGACTCGTATCTTGCACCACTCTGGGAAACTCTCATTAGACACATGGGTGGAAGCCCGGTGTTCTGGTGGTGTGGCCTGACTTCATTCAGAGGGACATCTTTCTGCTGCTCTACATTTTTGCTGCTAAAGTTCAGTGAAGGTGTTGAAATGTTGAATGCAAGCCTATTTGCAGTACTGAATTTAAGGACAATAAGGTACAAATGTAAAAAGAAAATGAGGAATCTAAAGAATCATTTGGGTATTTTCACGGTCTAGTGACATGTATTTTTGTTTTTGATTAGGTAACTGATATTTCAAAAAAGTCTGCCAATGGAAGTGAAGGTTGTTATACCCTTCCAGAGGTGACACTGACTTTTGGTAGCCCCCCTGTTGTGTTTTATATAATTGTTTTGTAAGTTATATGAGCTGTATAGTATATATTGCATATATGCCATTGACTTTTGCTGTTCTGTCCCCAGTTAGAAACTTCATTATTGCATTATACTTTAGCATGGTATTTCAGTTACTGTGACACACTGGAAAGACTGTTACTTTAAACTAGTGTACTTTTCTTATGCTGAAAGGAAGCAAATTGATGTTAAAGTTAGCAGCCTGTGCCAAAGACAGCTTTCATGAACGTTTTTCACTTATTAAAAGGTCATCCACTGAAAGACAGCCCAAGCAGTCTTCTGCAACAGTTGAGTTAAATTGACTACCGTGACAGAGCATTACTTAATATTTTTTTTTAACCAACTTAAGCTGAACAAATGCAAATTTTTATTAGATAAGATCTTGGGTCACTAGGTTGTTGGTTCATATCATAGAGATTATTTTGTATTTTGTATCTCTTAAAAGATAAGTCTGAGTCCTTCTGAAGTTATGATAAAAACTGTCTTGCTGTGTCTGTCCTGATATGCCAGAGGTTCCTCACAGTCTGTTGCTTCCCACACTTGAGTGGAAAGTTCATGTTATTGAGTAAGAGTGAGAATGAGAGAGAGGGTGCTTTGAAATACCATATTATTGTCACACTACTGTTATATTTAATTTCTGTATTTCGCTTAAAAGTATGACTCAAAAGCTGAAAGAAGATCTGATGTTATTTTTCTTGCTTCCAGCCTCAAGAGACAGCTTCAAAGTCTCACACATTTAAAACCAAGTCTTTCAAGAAATACAAAATTTGTGGAACCTGCAATCAAGTAATTGATAGCCAAGGCATTTCCTGCAAAGGTGAGTAATCTGTGATGTACTGTTTACTTTCTTGCTGTGTAAAGGAAACTAATTTTATATTAACTTTAAACAGTTCCTAGGAATCCATGTTTCTGGAATTCCCCCTGGCCTAACTATAAGTGTTACCTCTCTTTCCTTCCTTTGACCACTAATGTTCCCTGCTTTTATCAGGAAGTGGCATGCTGTAGTAGGTTATTTGACTTGCATAATTATGTGCTTTTATTATTGTGCTATTCAGACAGGTTTGGGAATAAGGCAATGCCTATGGAGGCTCTCTGAGGAGGATGTGAATGATGTATGCACAGTGGGTGATAGATGCCTCTGGAATTCAGTGTCCAAATGAGAAGTGTGTGACCCTCACTCACTGAGGCATGAATGTTTTCTCTGCATTAATCTGCAGAAATTCACAAGAGCAGACATCTTTTATTATTATTATTGTTATTTTTATTTTAGTTCTTCCAGTTGTGTTACGCTTGGTCACTCCTTAGCCCTGCAGTCTAATCACTCAGAGAAATAAAGAGATCATTGTCCTAGATATGAAGACTACAGAGACTCGACTGTCTTTGGCATTTCTACCTGCTCCTTACAGCTGTTTTCCCGCACTGTTCTCCCTTGTTTCAAGTGTAGATTTGAACATACTTGCTGGTTTTCTATGTGATTCTTCTGGCAGAATTAAATCTTGGGAAAGCTCAATAGGTCCTTTCTGGATGTTGTCCAGGGATAAGGGTTTCAGTCCCCTGTACTGGTTTAGCCTGGTTAATGTTCAACTCCTGTTATTCCCTGTTAATGAAGCAGTCTTTTTACTTGATGCACATGTGATTTACCTCTGAGTAAGAGAACGGTATTGTCTCTTCTTTTGAAGCATAGTCACTCTTTTCACTTAAAGGTGTTTGTACCACTTTCCAGTTCCAGATGGATCTCTTTCTCCCACCTCCTTCTCCCTCTCGTATTCTTCAGACATGTTAGGGTCCCTCGCAGGGTTTGGGAGGAAAGTGAGAGATTGGATGTGGAAGGAATGTGGCCAATTCCTGAGCTAAGGTGCAGATTTTGCAGATGAACATCTACATGTTGTAATGGTTTGAAAAGCAAAACAACGAGGGACTCAAGCCAGAAATACAAAACAAGAGAAAATTCAATGGTACAAAGGAACACCCCGAAACAGTCCGCATACAACCCGACACTGCCGGCTGGGGTGGCGGTAGCAGTCCCGGTGAAGCAGCAGTCCCGTTGA
>JANHFX010008019.1:33791-48660 GCA_027560015.1 Chloroceryle amazona
CCCTCTAACTATGACATACCTGTATCCATAATCATATTCAGTCATTCAGTTCCATGTGTGTGGAAAGAGTTTCATGGGATATAAAACTTAAGAGATATATCCATTTCTGTCATGTTACTATTTGCAATTTATCCCCAAAGGGGAGGGGTTCCTGATGGCGAGGTTGGGTGTATGGCTAAAGGGACGAATTAATGGGAATTAAGAATGTACAAATTCAGAACAGATGTCAGGAAGCAGTATTTCATGCGTAGAGCAATGGATAGGTGAACAGGTTTCCCAGTCAAGTGTGTTCAAATGAAAAGCAATGAGGTTACTCAGGGTTGAAACAATCTAATTGTGTCCTGGGAGAAAGAGCTTCAGGTGGGCTGTGTTGTAAAGGGGCTGGTTGTTCAGTCTGCTCTGAAGATGTCACTTTTTGTAGCCTGTGTGAACTCTCATGACCTATTTGTGAAATTGTCTGCTGCATCCCTGCCAATGCAACATCAGAGATTTTTCTCTGCACTGAAATCTTCAGGAGCATTTGATTTCACTGAAGCCTCTCAGGGCAGCTGTTCTGCCTGCATACGGCTTGATGTGCCTGTAGCACCTACCAGTGTGGTATGTGTTGGCGCTTGCCCTGTTGCTCTAAGCCTCTGAAACATGTTAGTAGAAAGACACGTGTTTGTAGCTGTTCTAGTATTCTGGCTATACATACTCAAAGTGAGGTGTAGTCCTGCTGAAATATGTGTACTCATTCAAGAGGCCTGATGAACCATCCTTTTCTGCATGTTGATAGAAGAGAGACCCTAAAAGTGCTGCCCTACTTGAACTGCCAGTGTGTTGGTAACTTGCTGGACCATAGAGATACCTCTTCTAATCATGGCAAGCCCTCATCAGCCATGACCTCATAAACCATTGACCTTGCATAGAATAAGCTGTTATATTATAATTTGATTTTGCAGCAGGCTTATGTAGAACTAAAGCTTGCCTTTCAAATTTGCATGTTATAGCAGCATACAATCCTATCTCAATTTACTGCAATTACTTTTTGTGTGTTTTAGTCATCTATGCTTTTTTTCTTTAAAGCGATGAAGGCAGAAAACACTCTAGAGAGAAGTATTTGCTATTCCTGTATGTACTGTATTTTAAAACTCTTTCTAAAAGGCAGTATTTTTGTTTTCATTCTGAAGAACATAGAATGAATTCTGAAAGAATTTTTGGTTTGCTGTACAAATCCCAGTTCCTTTGGGTAATTACTGTCTTGAATGGCCTCAGTCTGTTTGTGCTTAACTTGGAAATGTTTCTGTATGGCTGTTCAGATGTGTACATATCTACATATATGAGGTTTCTGGAGCTACAGTACATGTAATGCATCAGGGCTTTGCTCTGGATTTTTCTCTTGAGAATTTGGGTCCCTTTTGTTTTGTAGCTTTGACTCAAGGCATGTCTCTCTACCTGTAATGTAGGAATACTTATTTCTTACCTCAAGGCTTTTGCTTAGCTCACTGTCCTAGCATACTATTTTTTTCCATCTTTTAATCTGTTAGGTATGAACTGGGACATGGAAAGGCATCATATCATGACTTTAGCTAAACTTTACATTTCAAAGTCTGAGAATTTGAAAACCAGTTTCTATGTCCTGTCCTGCAGGAAGACTGAAAGTGGGAAGAGGAACCTCTTGACCGTATTTTCTTGACCCTTTTCTTGTATGCTAATTCTCCCTTTTGAGACCTGACTGATTTTATTGTTTGCAAGCAAATTCTTAATGTTTATTACAATTTGTAAGCTTAAGTATTTGCTCAAGTCTTTTATTGAATCAGGTGTGATCCAGCTTTATACTTTTGCTTAGTGAATGTTGCATGTATCCTTAATTCAACCTGGAAGTTATTTTTCCTATGCTTAAACCAAAAAGGCATAATGCAGAAATGTCCACATAATGCAGTTTGATTCTTTGCTAGTCTGAAATGACATTTCAAAGAAGCCAATATCATAGGCAGATGTCTCAATGACTTTTCAAAGTTCCAGTAACATTAGTTTATTTATATATTGGTTTGATTGAGCACACTTCCTTCTTCACTCTTCAAGAAGCTGTCTTAGATGTCTCAGTGCAATGCAGATTTGATCAAAGTTTGAGAATTCTGCATTTAAGGTCTAAAATCCTTGTTTAGACTATTTTCCTAAGCTGTAGTGTGCCACTTGAATGCTGGTAAACTAGACCAAACAATTTATTACTTTCAAATGCTGTAGTTTGTTTTTTTTTTGTAGAAAAATAATAGAATTATAGTATGTTTTTAGCATTATAACAAGTATAAAGCTACAGAAATTGTTTTAAACATAAAATGTATAAGCTGACATAGCACTTTGTCCTGCTATGTTTCTCAAAGGCCATTTTTTTTCTATTTCTTTTTTTTCTAGGCATTTGTATCAATGAAGATGTAATTTTTCCCTTGACCCTGCTTTTCTTTTTTTCTTTAAACTGTTTAAACTGTTGCTGATTGAAGGGGATTGAAAGAAGGCTCCGCTGTCTCACTGTTTGCGTTCTGAGCACTGCTTCCCATTTTGCCACATTTAAATCTCCTGCGGGTTCTCCAGGAACACCCCAGCTACATCACCCTCTCGGCCTCTTCTGCAAGAGTTGCCAACTCCTGCTCTCTTTCCTCGGGCTTCCCTGGCTCAGGGAACCCCCTGTCGACCTCAGAAACCTAAAAAAAAAAAAAAAATAAAAAAAAGGAAGGGAAAAAACCCCCCACCACAAACCCAAAGAAAACATAGCACTTCGGCATGGGGTTTACTGGTGCTGACGCCGCTGTCTCGCAGTTCGCAGTCTGAGAAAAGATGGCTTGTCTGTAAACAGAGGTCTGATATAATGCGCTGTAATTCATTGTAACTGGAATGTCCCCTGAACTTAATCAGAAATTGACTATTACCTGAATTTCACATTAGTGCACCCCCTCATTGATCTTTTGAACAGCTCAGTTAACTGTTCATAATGGAGTTATGGACAATACATATAGTAAACAGTATTCCATTTGTGATTGTGGATTCGTTTCAGGTTGTTGTACTACTTCTGTAAGTAATGTCCAAATGAAAAAAAAAACAAAACCAAAAAAACAACCACCCCTCCAACCCGAACACATCAATCCTCTTTTATCTTAAGAATACACATTTTAACACATTTTTCTCTCTGCTTCTGTTCTTTTATGCCTCCTGTATCAGGAGTGTAGTTCATAGCCTAATCTCAAGGGTGCATACTTGGTTTTCTTTGTTTTTTTAATTCTTTTTACTTTTTTTTATTAAAGATTTGAAAGAAGGCTTTATGTTTAAAATTCTTCAATTGTAGCTCCTCTGTATTGCACTGAAGCTATGTGAGCAGAAGGGTGGTGACTTCTCATTCTGTATGCAGTGTCCTGAGTGCAGGATACTACTTAGTATTCATTGCTAAAAAGTAAGGTACATAAAGGAGCACCTCTGTAGACTTCCATTAGCACAGTAAGAAAGAATTTTTACTTCTTCCAAGCAAGGGTAAAAAAAAACCAACCAAAAAAAACCCCTCCAAAACCCACCAAAAAACCCAACTAAAAAACCCAAACTGAATTTAACATAAATGCGCCCTGGTCCATCCTATTAGACTAATAGCTCCATGAGGAAGGTGAAACAAGGGAAGAGGGTGTTAGAAGAGGCGAGTAAGCAGCAGATTGGACTCTTCAAAGTGGTAGTGAGGCACTTTTTCTTAAAATAAATAAATTAAAAAATTTTCTCTGAGGTTTCCAAGACTACTGGAATATGTTCCTGCTAATGTATGGTCTCTGCTACTGCTTCAGTTACTGCCCTGAAATTGATGTGAAGGTTGGCCCAGCATATTCACAGTGATACTTGCTCATTTTGGAAAGGGAAGCAACTGGACCTTGTATGTTACCATTTCTCAAACTATTGCAAATGTTTTCTAATTTCGAGTGTGATAATGTTTTCTTTTCTATTTTGCGTGCTGCATCAGCTCGCTGTTGAGAGAATTCAGCATGTGTATTCAAAAGGCTGGAAAGGATTTGTCTTTCAAGGAAGACTCTGACTTTGCAAGATCAAATATCACAATACAAAAACAGAGCAGAAGCCAGGTTTGCAAGATGTCAAAATGTGTGTTACTTCTTTCTTAAAGAAATAGCTACTTCTACAGTAGTGACAGTCTAAACAGTGTTTCTCTTGAATTTTCTAACCTTCTTTCAGACTTTCACTCAGTTTTTTTTCAAACACTACAGCTGATGTGTGAAACTTTCTCAGAAAAATAATGGCAGTTTTGGGGGAAGAGACACAAAACAATACCACAGACTTTTTACTTGAATGCTGAGGGTTTGTCAATCATTACATTGTTATTTTTAAGTGATTTTGGAGTAAAGCTCTTTTAGTTTTAAAAATAATTGACCAACTTCAAAAAGATTTGCTTTACTGAGATCAGCAAAATGCTGTCACCTTTTAGACCTTAATTAATGTGGCACTGTTGAAAGCAAAGATTAGAACTGTCATGAGCAGGAGTGGACCAAATAGTGGTGACTCTTTCTCAAATGGGTTCACACGAGTGTGGTTTGTGGTTTGATGATGTGTTGTTGAATTTTTTTTTTTTATTTATGATTAGTAGTATTATTTTTTTATTATTGTTATTTCAGTATGAATTCCTGACATCTCTCAGATTTTGAGCAAAGGGACTTAAGGATTTAAAAGATTTGTGTCTTGTTTTCCAGAGACACCTCTGTGAGTGGATCTCTGTGATTGACACATTTTTGTAGGAATCCATAATTACAAGCACATTCAATAAGGCTGAAGACTTCAAGGATTTTTTTTTTTTTTTTTATAGGCAGTGTTTAACATGTTATATTACCATACATGCAGCACTGAAGTGCTGCCTGGCATTGGGCTAGAATAAAAAAACCTTTCACTTGAAGTCCAAGGGATTACTATATGAGTTTTGTAACTGACATTTGCAGCTCAAAGAGGTCTTCAGATCAGTTCAATCAATTCTTCAGATCAATTTCCAGACTGTGCCCAGAAGCAGTATTTTGCAGATTCTCCTGTCTGCAAAATATTTTGCCCTCTGTGAGATACAATATCATTGTACTGAATAAACCTTCATATTCAATGAGAACTGTAAGCTATTAAGGGATGTAAGGACTTGAAATTGCTTTTTATGGGCATAAACCTTGTATTGTTTAAATAGCAGAAGTGCTGTGTTGGTATGCTGTGTATCTGTCAGTTAATTTGTTGTAACGTGGCAAAAATGAGTAAGTATTTGTAAGTATACTAGTGCTTTTCGATAAGAACTACCATGTAGACTTAGTGTTTCAGATAGCTGTCTATGTTGTGCAAGACCCAGCTGGTACGTGTAAAACTTCAAGGATTGTTTGCTTTCTTGCTGCTTTTCTTTCTAAAAATAAATCCAGCTACTGTCCAGGGGGAAAGAGAATGATGATGTTTGTGAGGGAAGGAAACAAAACACTTTGTATTTTTCTTTGTTCACCACCATAATATGGATAGGTTTCATTTTTGTGACAAATACGAACTTTCCAATGGAAAATCTTGGGATGTTTTTTGAGAGTTGGGTTTTGTGTTTGTTTGTTTGTTTTTGCCCTCCTATGCCCTGTCCTGCTGTGGCTGATTTTGGTAAGGACCTTTGTTCCTGTCCAGTTATTTTCTTGCTAGCTGTGATCCATTCTATATAGATACAGGAGATCTAACATAGATTGCCAGCTAAAGACAGTAGCAACATCTTGAAGAGTACTCTGAACATTATGGCTGTAATTGGGTAGCATGCAAAATGTCGCAATAATGTATTGTGTACACAGCATTTGGCACCATTGTTGTGTTGTACTATATTGCCAACTGACTAAATTCCCTCTTGCAATATTGCATCTCAAAAAGTTGGAGCCACCCCAGCCGTAGATTGCAAAGAGTCGTCTTACTGACTGAACAGAAGAGTGGAAACTGAGTTAGAGACAACATCATGAATAACCACAGTTTTGTGGAAATATAGCATGAGAGTGGGTACTATGTCTTTTGAGGGTTATGAGCTCCATCACAGAACTAGTCCTGGCTGTTAGGCATCAGTAACTTGAAATGTCTAAGCTTTGTTGGAATTTGCATTTACTATTACTGTGCTACTACACAGCATTTCATATTATTTTACTAGTAATTATTTCTAAAAGGTTGCTCCTGTTGTCTTGTTCTGTCTTGGTGAAGAAAGCATTTAAAATACCTTGCACAATTAAAGCAAATTCAGTCTTAGTGAAAACCATCTGTTTGGGGGAACTATTTTTGATGTTAAAAACCCTGTATTTAAGTGTCTCATAGGATGAGGATTCTGTACCTTTTTCTTGCATTGTGTCTTTCTGAATAGCTGTCAAAATTTGAAGATATGTTTGGAATATACAATTTTAAGATTTTGCTTTAGTATATCTTGTGTGGAGGGAATTTTATTAAAATGGACTAGAGGGCTGTGAAGATCCGGATTGTGATATAAGTGAGTCAGAAATTCTATAATAAAATTCAGGCATTTCTACTGCTTTCATGTTGGCCTCCAGCAGAGTGTTCTCAATCTCAAAAATGGGTAAACTGGGACCATGTAAAGAGACCGCTTCTTTACAACATGAGAATATGTTTTGGTAGGAAAGTGGAAGATTCCTCTTTGGTCCTCAACCCTTTAGGCTACTTTGGCCTCATTTTTTGCTTGATGAGCAGTGCACTCCAATAGTTTTTCCAAAGGATTTCTGTAAAATTTCTGCTGGAGACGTCACTGTGCCTTTTTGACAAGACTTTTGCAGACCTGTCATTGAATAAAGACAGACTTTTTCCAGGTGGCTTTACGTATCTTTGGATTGCCTGATTAATAAAGGTGTTTTTCCTTCTAGTGCTTTACAGTATTTATACATTAAACTGGCCTTAGTAAGATGCAGAGGGACATTCTGCAGATGGATGATTTCTGAGTCTAGGGAAAGAAAAGAAAACCCCCCAAGCAAAACAAAAAGAAACCTGCCAAAACTCATTACTTTTCCTAGTAAGTATCACATTGGACTCCTGCCTTTATATGCTTTCTCTGATGTTGAGTAGAAAAGACTGGCTTTGCTGCCTTCTCTTAAAGGTCTAAAATTCTAAGGAACAAGAAGCCTTGTGCACAGTTTGTTTCCACTGAAGAAAATCCAATCCATGCTTGTAGATTTGTTCCTTTGGGGGAAGAAACTGTTCATAGAACTTCATCCCTGTTGCTTGCTAGGTCCCTCCCTGTCTGATAATGTCGTAAAATTTGACTTGGCAAATGAAGTGTGTTTTCTCATGGGTATTATGCCAAAAATAAATAGGCTTGGGACCCTGAAAGGATAATGTAGTTCACTGAGGAATGCATAAGTAAGCTTGGAGAGGTTTGATATAAAGAAAGATGTCAGGGATGTATGTGATTGCCAAAATTAGGATTATTTTTCTAACTGTTCTTTAAAGTAGCTAAATGAGGCATTTTGAGGAAAGATTAATAGTTTTTCATTCATTTAGCACTGAAGCATTTCTATCTACTTTATAAACCTCTGGTTAAACAGATTAACTCAGGAGGAACAGTAGCTAGCACTACTTTATAAACCTCTGGTTAAACAGATTAACTCAGGAGGAACAGTAGCTAGCACTGCATTTACAGTTCAAATAGACAATCTCATCCAGAGTGCACAGGTCTAGTGCAAAGTCCGGCAAAAATCTAGGCTTAGGATCTTGGCTCCTGCTGACTGGTTTAACCCCTGTTAGCTACACACAAGTTCTGAGTTTCATAGAATCATAGAAGAATGGTAGGGTTTGGAAGGGACCTCTGGAGATCATTGACTCCAACCCCCCTGCCATGGCAGGAACACCTAGGGCAGGCCTGATAGGAACAGATCCAGGTAGGTCTTGAAAGTGTCCAGAGGAGACACCACAGCCTCCCTGGGCAGCCTGTTCCAGGTGTCCGTCACTCTCACAGTGAATAAGTTTTTCCTCACGTTGAGTTTGAACTTCCTCTGTTGCACCTTGCTAAAATTACCTCAGTTCCTATCTCAGGGCATACCTGAAAAGAGACTGGCCCCTTCTACTTGACACCAGCCCTTCAGATATTTGTAAACATTCATTATATCCCCTCTTAGTCTTCTCTTTTTCAGACTAAACAGTCCCAGGGCTCTCAGCCTTTCCTCATAGGAGAGATGTTCCAGTCCATTCATCATACCTGTAGCTGTCTGTTGGACTCTCTAGTATTTCCTTTCCCCAACTGAGCCGAGGAGACTAGAACTGAACACAGTACTCCAGATGTGATCTCACTAGTGCAGAGTAGAGGGGGAAGAGAACCTCCCTTGACCTGCTGGACACAGTCTTTTTTTATGCACCCCAGGATACCATTGGCCTTCTTGGTCACAAGGGCACATGGATAATTTGTTGTCCATCAGGACACCAAGTTCCCTCTCCAGGGGGCTGCTTTCCAGTGGGTCTATCCCTAACCTGTACTGATGCATGGTGTGGTTCTTCCCCAGGTGTAGGACTCTACATTTACCCTTGTTCGTTTGGCTGGACTTTGCTTAGCTCCTCAGCCTGTCCAGATCTTGTTGGATGGCAGAACAGCCTTCCAGTGTATCAGCCACTCTTCCCAGTTTTGTATCATTAGCAAACTTGCTGAGGGTATACTCAATCCCTTCATCTAGGTCATTGATGAAGATAATGAATAAGACTGGACCCAGAACTGACCCCTGGGGAACACCACTAGTTACAGGTGAGCAGCTGGACTCTGTACCACTGATCACAACCCTCTGAGCTCTATTGATAAGCCAGTTCTCAGCCCATCTCACTGTCCACTCCTCTAACCCCCACCCCCTGAGCTTTCCCACAAGGATGTTATGAGAAACAGTGCTAAAAGCCAAGGTAGACAACATCCACTGCTCTCCCTGCGTCTACCCATTCAGTCACATGATTGTAGAAGGCTATCAGATTAGTTAGACATAACTTCCCTTTAGTAAATCCATGTTGGCTACTGTTGATAATCTTCTTCTATGTGCTGATATATGATCTCTAGAATGAGGTGCTCCATTACCTTTTGAGGGATGGAGGTAACGCTGACTGGTCTGTAATTACCAGGGCCTTCTTTCCTGCCCTTTTTGAAGACTGGAATGACATTGGCTTTCCTCCAGTCCTCAGGCACCTCACCTGTTCTCCATGATCTTTCAAAATTGATGGAGAGTGGCAGTGCAACAACATCAGCCAGCTCCCTCAGGCCTCGTGGGTGCAGCCCTTCAGGGCCCATGGATTTGTGTGTGTTCAGTTTACTGAAGTGATTTCTAACCCAATCCTCATCAACCAGTGGAGCGGCTTTCTCCTTCCAGGCTTTCTCTCTTAATTTGAGGGTCTGGGGTCTGGTCTTAGCAGTGAAGACCGAAGCAAAGAAGGCATTCAGTAACTCCATCTTGTCTACATCCTCTGTCACCAGGTCTCCCACATCATTCAGCAGTGGGCCCGCATTTTTCCAAGTCTTCGTTTTACCAGTGATGTATTTGAAGAAGCCCTTCTCTTTCTCCTTTACTTCCTTTTCCAGAGTTAATTGCAAGAGGTCCTTGGCCTTCCTTGTTGCATCCCCACATACCCTGACAGAATTCCTATAATTCTCCCAGGAGACCAGTCCCCTTTTCCACATGCTGTGAACTTCATTCTTCCACTTGAGTTTTTTTTTCATCATCTCCTTGCTCATCCATGCTGGTCTCCTGCCTCCTCTACTTGATTATTTGCTCAGAGGAATGCACCTGCCTTGAGCTTGGAGGAAGTGATGTTTGAATATCAACCAACTCTCTTGGGCCCCCTTACCTTCTAGAGTAAGAAGGGGTTCCTCCAAGTAGGTCTTTGAACAGCACAAAGTTAGGCCTCCTGAAGTGCAGGGTTGCAGTCTTTCTTACTGCTTTGCTTCTTCCGTGTATGATACTAATGTTACCATGTTACTAATGATACCATGTTGAGATCACTACCACTAAGGCTGCCACCAACCTTCACACCCCCTACCAGACCTTCTTTGTTTGTTAATACAAGGTCCAGCAGTACTTCATTTCTTGTTGGTTCTTCCAACACCTGTATCAGGAAGTTGTTATTGATGCACTGCAAGAGCCTTCTGGACTGAGTATGACTCACTGTGTGGCCTTTCCAACAAGTATCAGGGTGATTGAAGTCACCAATGATCACCAGGGCATATGATCTTGAGGCTACTTCCAGCTGCCTGTAGGTCTTATCAACATCTTCCTGGTTTGGTGGTCTGTAGTAGACACCTGCAACAGTTTCACCTATATTTATGTGCCCCTTAATTCTTACCCATGAGCTTTCACCATGTTCTTCACTCCACCCAGGAAAGAGCTTAATGTGTTCTAGTTGCTCACGAACATAAAGAGCAACTCCACCACCTTGCCTTGCTGTTCTGTCTTTCCTAAAAAGTACATAACCATCCATGACAACATTCCAGTCATATGAGCTATGCCACCATGTCTCAGTAACTGCAATGAAATCATGGACCTGTGACTGAACATAGATCTCCATGTTGCATGCATTGGTGTATAAGCATTTCAGAGAGGGAGTTGAGTGTATAGTTTTTGCCCTTGGGGGGTGGAAGACCTTCTGGTTCTCAAATATGTCAGCATGCTGCCCCACAAATGCTGGGTTAAGATACCCATGGGCAACTCTAGCTAGTCTGGATACATTCCCCCTCCCCCTTCCTATCTAGTTTAAAGCCCTGTCAATGAGCCCTGCAATCTCTTGTGCAAAGACTCTCTTCCCCCCTTTGAGAAAGGTGTTTCCCATTTGGTGTCAGCAAACCTGGTGGTCCTCCCATTGTCAAAAAAGCCAAAACTGTTACAGTGACATCAGCTATGGAGTTTCTTGTTCTGATCTCTTTTGGAACAAACCCAGTGATCTGATAAAGGAAAGGACTTAATCTCTGGTTACTGGTTTACTGTTACCAGGAGAAACTCATCCATTTCTGATTCTAGGTATCTTCTATTTCATTGGAGTTTTGAGTCATAGAATCATCCAGGCTGGAAAAGACCCATGGGATCATCATGTCCAACGTTTTACCCTACTCTACAAGTTCACCCCTAGACCATATTCCCCAACACTACATCTAAGCGATTCTTAAACACATCCAGGGATGGAGGTTCAACCACCTCCCTGGGCAGCCTATTCCAATATCCCACCACACTTATGTTGAAGAATTTTTTCCTAGTGTCCAGTCTAAACCTACCTTGTTTCAGCTTGAAGATGTTCTTCTATTCTAGCCTTTTTCCAAATAACCTCTGTACCAAATGTCTTGTCCTGCGTGCATTCTTCAAAGAGTTGAAGAACAATTTTCATGACAGTGGTAAAGACTATGACTTTGCAAGATCAAATATCACAGCATGGAAAAAAGCCAGACTTTGAAGTGGCAAAGATATATGAACAATACATATCTGTATCTTGGGATAACTTCATTCCTAGTTACTTCTGAAAGGGTTCTTCATTGATTTAAACAGCTTTGTTTGTATGTATATAAATAGGCTACATTTTGAAATACCTCCTGAAGGTATGTAACTTTCTATTTCAGGTGCTAACTTGCTACTTTGTTTCATAAGGCGTAATCCTGAGTAAAGAGAGTTCTGCATGGGTCAGGACTGTAGGAATATGGGTTATGCTGTTCCAGTACTCAGTTACTCATATGTTTTTTCCAGGAAACTGATGGTGAGTTTCTCAAGCTTCAGCTAATCCTCTTTACACCTTGTCGAAGCGAGTACATGTAGTGTTAGTGTTATTTCAGCAAATGAAAAACACTGAAGATGAGAAATTAATAAAATAGTACTAAAATATAACTGTTTGAACTTGGGTTTGAATTCAGAGAGCTACTCACAGTGTTTGTTCCATCTTTACCTGCAGGAACTTTATCACAGAACTGAGAGAAAAAAATGTCATGTGTTAGGAAGCTTTTCTGAGGTTACTTGGCTTCTGCTTTCCTTATGATAGCATTATAAATGAATAAATCTTTGCGTTTTATTGATAATCATGAACCAAGCTCATTAACAGTTTCTGAACTGACAATGTCTTTGCAATTTACAATGCAATTTTTTTGGTTGTTTCTTCCAAACTTCACTTCAAAACTGCTTTACGCTAATCAGGTAGGATTGTTTCCATAGGGAAAAAAAAATTGTTTTGAAGTGAGAGCAGAAATGGTACTGAATCTCAGTACTGATTTTACTATTTTACTGATTTTATCTATTCTCTTGTTTTCTTTTGGGGAAAATAATTATATCTTATTTATGAAAATATTGTACTGACTGCAGAGTGCTTGTTCAGTTTCTGCTGTTTGATAAGTCTTCCTTTAAGGCTGTTCTTTTCATTATGTCCAAAAAATGCTTAATTTGAAGAGGAAAATTCAGTGGGTTTTGGGCATGCTTTAGAGCTGTTCTGTCTGGCATGAAGGGCTAAGGATACTTGCTATCTCTAGCACAAAAGTCTGAGTTGGATACCAGCATCACACAAGTAGACAGTTTCAATTTAAAAAATAAAAAAATGTATTACTAATGTAGTTTTGTAATCCCCAGTAAATATCCCAATCATGTCCCTTTTTATTCTAGAATTGAATTTACATTTTTAATTTTGTCATGTTATGTGTTATGTCTTTGAGAGCACAGAGTTATTTGAAGACACATACTGTAATCAGTGTCCTTTAGTTTGTTTCCTTAGTGAGTAAGGGGATTTCCCATCTGAGTGTTTTGGGGGATGGGTTGAGGAAGGGTGATGGTAACTGACAGGTATGTCAACAGAAGAAAACTAAGCAGAGAAGTTTCTTATATTTTCAAGAATTAACTCCAGAGCTGTATATTTAAATAAATAGAGACGTGTGTGTGAATTAAAAAAAAAAAAAAAATAGTCTGTGTGTACATATATATAAAGATGCATATTAAATATTTCCATGAGCTTACCATTTGGGCTCCTGACAGTCACTTATGCAACAGTCACAAGGTCTCTTAACATTACTGTAACTACATTATTTGGCAGGTATCAGTGGCTTCATTTTGCTGCTCTCTTCACCCTTTTTCATCAATTTTATAACATTCTAGTAGTGAACTAGAATGAGAAGATTTTTCAGAAGGTGGCATATATATAAAAAGATTCCTCCCCCTGCACATCCTTTGTATTACACAGAACCTGTGGCAGATATGCCAGCATTTCTTACTTGATAAAACTATAAGCTTGGAAGAAAGTGATTAATTATAGCCAAATGGTTAAATTGCTTTTGCAAAAGCAATATGATACTGTTTGAAGTTTGGACTTTGAAACACACCTTTGGTAATAACTGGTTCATTCTTTGAAGATGGTTCTTCCTCTGAAAGATCACCTACTTATTGCAAAAAGAAAATAAAGAAGTATGGAAGATCAAAAAGAAAGATGCACCTGAGAGTGGAAAAAAGCACATTGAAATGTAAATACTTGCTATCCCAGCAAATGACGTGCTGTGAAACAGTGGGGGGCACTGTTGTGTCTCTCTTATGGCAAGTGGGGACATTTTATTTCTTTAGTGCCATTTGTTGACTTTTTTTTTTTTCTTGTTTGAGTTAACATTTATGTCACGTTGGTTGGTTACTCATTAACTGATGTGACTGGTGTTACAGTCATATGAAAGAAAATTACCTGCAGATTCATTGGAGTCGGGATTCTTCATCAAAGTAATTATTTTATATCTTTTTTCATCACTGTGGGACTTCTTAAAAATAAGGCTTGATTCAGGAAGTATCACATGATTTGTATTTCCATATTGTGTACATGCCAACGGGTAGTTTGTCTTTCAAATATTTGCTTGGCTAGTTGTGGATAGGCTCATGTGTCTGTATACATTTGTGTGTATGTGCTGGGTACTGAAGATATAATTATTTTTGAAAATCAGGCAAGGCATTTCCATATTCTGGTACTGCTTGTTAAAACGTGAATGTGAAGAAGTGCAGAAGCTTAACTTACCTTGGTTTTGTGGAATTACGAAATATTACACTAATGCATTTTCAGTATATTTCTTACAAGAATAAAGATACTGTTGATAGCTGATAAACCAGGAGATTGCAAATCTCTTTTGTAAGATTAGCTATAGCTTCAGTGGGGGGCTTAGAAAAGTCTTTCTGAAGCTCATTGTTCTGTGCAGTTGGTACATAATGTGTGTAGCTTTTTAAACCAATGAATGAGACATACTCCATTTTCTCTCTCTACATTGATACTGAATTGAAGTTCTGCAGTCTTGCCTTCCAGCTCTATACTTCTTCTCTAGATGCTGTTTTTTTTGTGTTGTGTTTTGTTTTGTTTTGTTTTTAACACATTTCAGAACTTTGTGAACTAGGAAAAAGGGTTGCAGCCTCTTGCATATCCTCAGCTTAGGTTGTCTAGACCTTGTGATAGCCTCTCTGTGAACACGTCAGCTCTTGTGCTTTTAACTTGTATCTGGATTAACAGTTGAAGAATTTGCTGCAGCTGCTCATGAGAACTAAAATTTGGATACATAGAGATCTTGTCTATTTTGCTTCACCTGTGAAGAAAATAATGCACAACAACCCCCAGCAGTCATAACAACCCTCAGCAGTGCTACAGGCTTGGGGATGAGTGGCTGGAAAGCTGCCCATCTGAAAAGTACCTGGGGGTGCTGGTAGACAGCTGGCTGGATATGAGCCAACAGTGTGCCCAGGTGGCTAAGGCCAACAGGATCCTGGCTTTTAAAGAATAGCGTGGCCAGCATGAGAAGGGAAGTTATTGTGCCCTTGTACTCAGCCCTTGTGAGGCCTCATCTTGAGTACTGTGTTCAGTTCTGGGCCCCTCGTTACAGGCAAGACACTGAGATGCTGGAAGGTGTCCAGGGGAGAGC
>JANHFX010008019.1:52262-68672 GCA_027560015.1 Chloroceryle amazona
TTATTTATCAGGCTTTACTTGGCCTGATTTATTTTCATGTTTGTGGATGCTTATTTTTATTACATCTTCACAAAATATTTGTTGTTAGCCATTTTCAAAGCACACAGTATGGTTTCTATACTGTGTAAAATTAGTCTTTGATTAGGATAATTAGTGGTTTGGTTATTTTTCTCCCCTGAGTTTATCTAGAACAATGAAATGAACTCCACGTTCCTTATTTCTAAATCAAACAGGGGACAAGTAAAAATAAATATTATCTTCATAAATTGATTGTGTTCAGAGGAATTCATAAATTCAAGATTATTTTTTTTTTGTCAGCATGAAGAATATTAGTTCTTGTACTGTGGTCAATATGCATTGATCTTGATTGTTCAAGTTACTGTGCCATTTTATTTACAAAACAAATCAAATGCCCCTTCCCAACCCTTTACTATTATTGCTGCTGTAGTACTACTGGTACAAGTAGTATTTGTATTGAAGTACAATAGAATGAAGCCTTCTGTGCGATGTAGAAATTTCTGCTAATGGGAAGTATTGCACGTTGATAGCATTTATGAGTATACTTTTATCAGAGTTTCTGTGTAGTAAGTAAGACAAAGAAGAAAAGACTTTTTTAAGTCCTTTGTAGTTGCCTTTTATCAGAGATGCCAGGTTTCTTTGATTTGTAAATAAATCTTGGAGATGCCTATAAACTATATGTTGGTAGGCAACTGTGATGAAGATACTTAATTTACTGCTCTAAAGATTAACAATTAAAAATGGGTAGAGGGAAGTACTTCCATGATGCATATGGTCTTTGCTGATTCATTGTTCTATTCAAGAGCAGCTCCCTATTGCAATAAATGAGCATCTATTTCACAGGGTTAGTCTTATGTGGCATTGCATTTGTTTTGCAGTGTTGTCCATGGTTCAGTGCTACAGGCTTCTGCCGGTGCCACTCTGCAGGGTGTGAAGATTTCTGGTCCTTGACTACCCATATAGGCAGGAGACCTTCACAGTGGTTGCATTTGTATTAGTAGTGTAGTTCATTTGGGGTGACAGTAAATGTTTTTGTAGAACTGAGGTCATCTCCATGGTTGAATCCATGTTATTATTCACACTGTTCCAGTATAATTACTTCTAAGCTAAAATGTCTAGTGATGAGATTGTTTCTCCCTTCACTATTCCTTAACTAGGCAAATTAAATTAAAAAAAAAAAAACAAAACAGACTAGAGCAAACTTCTTAGTTTTCTGTATGTGAATAATTGGTTTTGACAGCTGCTTTGAGTGTAACAAATGCGAAGCAAAATAATGAGATACATTATGAGGCACATAATTACAGATATTTTTCTATCTTTAGTTGTAAGATTTTAGCTTCATTGCGTTACATCTTAATACTTCAGAGGGTCTTGTTTGTACTGGTTGCTTATTACACAAGCTAAGGCCATATGTTTTTGGGTTTGCTTTCTGTACATGTAGTAGCTCATGCACAGCGATTTAGAAGTCAGTCTTAATGACAACCAGTGGTTTTGCATCTGTGCCTTTTGTCCTATTTTATATTTTTGCATTGGTTATTATTTGGCCATTAGCAAGTTTCTTGAAATTTTGGTTGTTACCAATAAGTATAGCCCAAGAGCAAAAGATGACGTGAATGAGGGACAAAGGATCATTGGGAAATATAAGAATGCTATCAAGTGAAACACAGTGTTGGTAACACCTATTCCTGATAGAATAAGAGAGGAGGTGTAAAGCTGCGAGGCTCGGGGATTCATAAGAAAGCGCTGTCTCCAGAAAATGGTGATGGATGCAGCCATTGCCCGGATGAGGCTTTTGCAGCTCTCGTTCTGTGACTCACGGCTGCAACACAGATTCCATCTATGTAGTGCTAATGGGAGGTGCATTCCTTGTATTCCTGCCTTCTCTTCCTTCTAAGTTTGTGCTATGCTTGTTCTCCTTTTGGTTTAACTAAAATGGAAGAGACTGCTGCTTGACCCATTTCTGGCTCTGGGATTACTGCTGTTTTCTTCTTTTCTTTGCATCCTGTTTGATGGCATCTTGTCTAGGAAAGAAAAGCTCTCTTGCTTTTTCCTAGCAATGTGACTACTAATGGAATGTTTCTAGCATCAGTCCTTACAACTTTATAGGAAAGCTGTGTAAACATCAACAAAGAGGGTTTGGCTTGAATTCTAGGTTGTGTTGGAGCCAGAATTTTGTTAATTCTAATGTTTGGAATAGCTCTGAGGCATGGATAGCATTTCTTACTCAGGAAGCCAGAGGTGAGTTTTCTGAAATTGAGAGGTCTTTCTCATGCTTCTATGGACTGGAATGTTATTTTATTCTTAATATTAACACATTAAAAACAAATAAATGAGGCTTCTTGCTTCAACAGAGGGCTGGCAGAAGTGGTTCTGTCACTTTCTAACCAAGAATTAGGTGCACATAATTTTCTCTAGGGTGCAAAATTTGGGATGAAAGTTCACTTCAGTTTTGATCTCTTGCATATTAACTAGATCAGAGAGAAACTGAGGAGATCTACTTCTGAAGTCTTTCCTTCTGCCACCACATTTTTTTTCTTTCCTGTGTGGGCATCACTGTATCTTTTTACAGAGTTAGGAAGTAGACCATGTACATACAGGAACTTTGCATAACGTGCTACTGAGTTATGCTGTACAGGACTGCTACAGACACTCAGAGTGTGATAGGTGTGAATTAATGCAGAAGCCTTTACACTCTGCTATGCCTGTTGTGCTTAATTACATTGGCTGTGGATAGTAAGCCTTTGGGAAGCTGTTTCAAAGCTCCTGAGTAATTATGAAATTATGCTACAACTGGAGCTGAAGCACATATATTATTTAAGTCAGTTGAGGTAAAATCTATACCTAACACTTAACATGGTAATACTTAAATCACAGAATGGTAGGGGTTGGATGTGACCTGTGGAGATCATCTAGTCCAACACTCCTGCTAAAGCAGGTTGACCTGGACATGTCCAGGTAGGCTTTGAAAGTCTCTAGGGAAGGAGAGTCCACAATCTCTCTGGGCAGCCTGTTCCAGTGCTACGTCGCCCTCACAATAAAGGATTTTTTTCTCATGTTCAGATGGAACTTCCTTGTGTTACAGTTTGTGTCTGTTACCCCTTGTACTTTGACTAGGCACCACTAAAAAGAGTCTGGACTCATCCTCTTGACACTGACCCTTTGAATATTTATAAACACTGATCAGATCCCCTCTCAACCTTCTCTTCCTCTAGGCTAAACAGACCCAACTCCCTCAGCCTTTCATCATAAGAGAGATGTTCAAGTCCCCTAATCATCTTTATAGCCCTCCACTGGACTCTCTCCAGTAGTTCTCTGTTTCTCTTGAATTGGGGAGTCCAGTACTGGACACAGTATTCCAGATGTGGCCTCACTAGGACAGAGTAGAGAGGGAGGAGAACCTCCCTTGACCTGCTGGTCGCACTCTTCATAATGCAGAAATACAGACATAGTAAATTTCCCCATAAATTTGCAGTGGAATGAAGTCATTCTAGTTTGGTACAAATCTTAACTCACCCAGACAGATGAATGTTCCTGTTCTGTGTGTGCAAGAGGGTGTTACACAGCACTGGTTAGGGGCAGGTGCTAGCCTCATAAAGCTCCGTGTGAACTCCTAGTCTAAATACATCGTGAAACTAAGGTTTCAGAAGCATTATGGTTTTCCAAATGTGAATATATATATGTAAAATTGTATATGAAGTAAACTATCGTGCCTCATTCTCACTTGAATATGGACTTTACCTGAATCCAATATTCTGTTGTAAATAGCCGTTAGCAGCAAAAAATTGCCATGTGCCTTCTCTCTGTTATAATTTCATGATATCAATGTTTATAAATATATAAAAAGTGGGTGCAAGGAGGATAGAGCCAGTCTCTTTTCAGTGGTGCCCAGTAACAAGACAAGAGACAATGGGCACAAACTGGAACCCAGGAGGTTCCATCTACATATGAGGAAAAACTTCTTTACTATGAGGGTAGTGAAGCACTAGAACAGGCTGCCCAGGAAGGTTGTGGAGTCTTCTTCTCTGGAGATACTCAAAACCTGCCTAGATGCAGTTCTGTGTAATGCGCTCTAGGCAAAATTGCTTTGGTTAGGGGATTGGAGTAGATGGTCTCTAGAAGTCCCTTCCAGCTCTAATGATTCTGTAATTTCAATTTTTTAAGAGGGGAAAAAAAAAAAAAAGTAGAAGACCCAGCTGTATCAGGAACTTCACAGCCATGAGCAGAGCTGGTTTTCTGAATCTGAGTTGGAAGATGATCTTCCTGCCCCAGTTAGTTGCCTGTTGCCCTGGCAGATTGGTAGATGGAACTCCATATCAAAGTACCCCACAAACTTGATAAAGACTGGCTGGATTACAAAACCCTACAGTGAACTTGTTTAGAGGAGTCTGGCCTGTCTTGGCTGAAGCATTGTGGGTGCAGCTTTGCCAGGAGCTAAGAGTCTGAGTAGCTTTTGGCAGGGAGACAGTAAGCTGGGATGTATGACTTTTGCAGATCATGCTGCTTGCAAGGGGCACATCTATCTGGATTTCTGCTGTTATACTACACAGGAGAACAGATTGTTATTTCTACTGAACACAGTGCACAAAACAGAAATAAAATGTATAGCCAAAAAAATAGCTGTTTGCAGTAGAAGTAATGGTAAAACTCCTGCAGAAGTAAACTCCAGAAACGATTTTTTAATTATTTTGTTAATACTTACTGCAGGAATAGTAACATAGAGACATTTGTATTCACAAGACATGAATCTTTGTTTTCCATATTAGGAATCATTCTAAAGAAAGAAACCAAAAGATAGTGCAAATTTTGGTTCTCACTCAAGACACCCAAATGTGTGTTGCACTGTAGCTTCTAAAAGCAACTACAGTGTCAGTAGGAGTTATTGTGATGAAACAGTTCAATGATAAGTATAGTTCATTATCCTGTCTTTTCTGCAGTACCCCAGAGTGTACAGAACTGTTACATTATGCCTCAGAATATGTTAGAGAATTTCTTCTGACACCTATCCATGGCTTGGGGAATTAAAATATTGTCAAAAAATTGGTTAAACTGCATTTAGGTCTCCTGCTAATCAATCTCTCTATTCATATTCTTGTTTGTGGATGGTGAAGGGTGAACAACTGTGTGGAAAAAAGTTTCATAAGTTAACTAGAATCTATGTAAAATATATGTAATTTTATGACAGATTAGCTAATCAAGTTTTGTGGTACCTATATTAACATTAAAACTAAACACGTATAAAATACTTACATCCTAAAGAGATCCATGTAATTCTTTTAGAATATGTCATTAAGTCACAGCTTACTTATTGGGTCACATTTCAGATTGTTGTATTTTCTACTTCTTGTGAGTATTGTATCCAGTTTTGGGCACTGCAATACAAGAGAGATATCAAGGTCCTGGAGAGAGTGCAGAGGAGGGCAATGAAGATGGTGAAGGGTCTGGAGAATAAATCTTGTGAAGAGCAATTTAAGGAGCTGGGACTGTTTAGTTTGAGGAAGAGGAGACTAAGGGGAGACCTCATCACTCTCTACAACTACCTGAAAGGACATTGTAGAGAGGTTGGTGCTGCTCTCTTCTCACAGGTAATTAGTGGTAGAGGAAGAGGAATGGATTCAAGCTGCAACAGGATAGGTTTAGACTGGATATTAGGGAAAGAGTGATCAGACACTGCCATAGGAGGTGGTTGAGACACCATCCCTAGATGTGTTAAAGGGTTGTTTAGATGTGGTGTTGTGGGACATGATTTAGGGGTGAACTTTGTCAGGTAGGGTTAATGGTTGGACTTGATGATCCGAAGGGTCTTTTCCAACCTGAATGATACTATGATACCATGCTTGCTGATTCTTACACTTCTATTCAAGAAAGAAATAGGTAAGCCACATGAATGTGTGTCTAATCCTGGAGCCATGAGTTTTCAGTAGTACTGTTCCTTGGAGGAGCATATAGTTGAGGTACAGCTCTCACAGATGTTTAAAACAAACCAATTCTTGAAACCAGTAGCTCTTTATTCTGCTGGGATTGCTTTCAAGCAGATGTTGTGCTATTATTACTATTATATTATAAGTCAATGCCAAGACCAGAGGGCCTTTTGAAAGGCTACTTAATGTTTTGGGTTTTTTTTATTTGGCTTCCTTAGTCTGCCTTTGATTCTAGTCTCAAAAAAGGTAAGTTGTTATCCCACCTGGTATTTCTAAGCCCATGTATAGTCCACATGTCTAGTTCCACTTTGGTATTGAAAACCAGAGGTTTACATACTAGGTTTTTGATTTTTTTTTTATTATTCCCCTAGAGCGATCATATAAAAGAGTAAATCAGTGTACTGATACAACACGAATTTATCTGGGGCAAAACTGATCTCCCTTCACCCTTTATCCCTTCCATGATCTTTCTGGTCTGTGAGCTCTACTGTGAGGACTTTAGCCTATGAAGTGTGTAAGCCTACTAACTGTAACCCAAGTTCCTTTATTCAGTTCTTGGAAATGTTGAGGATGATCTCTCTTGCTGAGAGATATATTTTTTTTTTACAGATATTACTTTTTTTTTTTTTCAGGCATTATTTCTCTCTTGGTTGTCCCCATTTCTTTCCTTGAGAGGCAGCCTTTCATCATAGGTGAGGGAATGTGGACTTAGAAAAGAGGTTATTTCTTACTCCTGTTTCTGGCCTAGTGCAGAACATGTCTCAATGCCACTTCAGTGCCACACTGTGAGGTGGCCTGTAGTATGTGACACATTTTTGCTGTGAAGCAGTGGAGAGACTGAAGGAGAGGTTGTAAAGGTATGAGATGAAGACATCTGCCTGGGGATAGCACAGGCTTGTTATTTGTGGCAGACCTGAGGTATAAGCAGGTTCACCCTCTTTCATGTCAGAGGAAGGTGAATAAACAGGACTGATCCCAAAAGCCTTTCTTGTCCAAGCAGCACTTTAATTGCTTTCTTTCCCACTTCTATGCTTCCACTGGCAGCAGAGTCTCTGGGAAACGTACCTGCATGCAATGACTCAGTACCTTGGATGCAATGGATTTGCTTGTTAATAGCGTTCTGTGGCTGGGGAGAAGATACTTGTCTTTTGAGAAGCAATTGCTCCCCACTGCTATTTTTTTTTTTAGTTATAAAACAAAACACATTAAAATTTTGTCTTGAACTTCAGTTTTTAGTTATTTCCTTTTTTTGGCATCCATAGTGTATTTTCTACAGCCTTTAAAATCTTGAGAAAGGATTGAAAATACATTGAAGTATACTTCCCTAGATTCTATGGTCCTGCTCTGGCAGAGGGGTTGAAGTCAATGATCTCCAGAGGTCCCTTCCAACCCAACATTCTATGAAGAATCATAGAATGTTTTTTCATTTTCTACTGTCTTAAGATGGGAACTAGTGGAACTGGGACCAAGCACTTAGGTGAGGTGCACCTTATGCCATTAGGTGTGCTTTAAAATTTGCCATAACATCTCATTTCTAGAAATTTTGGAAAGAAGCTAGCTATTTCCATGCTTTATGTGTCCTAGTTTTTCCCAGATTTTGATATGCAGCATTACTGTATGGAAAGTTCTAAGGCCTTTTCCATCTAAATAAGCTTTTTCTGTGCATTTTTCTGTATAGTAACTATAAAATCAGGGAAGGAAGATGATTGAATAGTCTTATCTCTTTTGGAGTTAGGAATGCATGATATTAAATGGAACTTCTGATTTTCTTTACAAAAAGATATATCTAAATGTAAAATACCTATTTTAATTGATTATGTAATGTTAGTATAGCAATAGCTGTCTTTTTCAAAAAAAATATCCTGGAAAGAAGGGGTACTCCCCCTCTAGATGTCTCTGTTGCTCCATTTCATACAGTGAGCTTGGGTGACTCGCCCTGGAGCTTAATTCTGAGACAGGTAGAAGTAGGTGATAAAAATTCTATTGCTGAGATTCATGCAGGAAAACATTTTCACACTTTTTAGTGCATAGTTACTGAACAAATGGAACTGCAAAGACCCACACTAAATTCTCATAAAGCTAAACATTGGAGCTTAGACTTCTATCCAAATGACCAGGACACTGATAGTGGAATAAATTGAACAGATTTTTCAATACTGTCATAAGAGAATCACTTGAGAGGAACTTACTTTTGCAGATTTATACAAAAATTCAAGCTTCATCCTCTCAGAAGTCCACTGAATGTTTTCTTTAATCTTAATGCTGTTACTAAGAAAAGAATAAAAGACAGTCATTCTCTGGCAGTAGTGCGTTTGAAGAGGTGGTGGTGAGTCTGTATGAAGAGTTGGACATAACCTGGCCCTAACAGCCGTGTTTACAGTCAAAAAGATCTCTCTTATCCTATTGTTGGTATAGTTGGTATTGTTGGTCCACCTTATGGATATAAGAAATGAGGAAAAAAGGCAAGAGCATTAACATCAGTGGCAGCAAAGAACATAATGGATTGATATTCTTCTTTCTTTGTTCCAGAACTACAGCAGTGCTTTGAAGAACTCCTCTTTCAGTTGTGACAAAGAATTGCGGCAAGTATTTCTTTTGTATTTTGTATAGCAGTGTCACATAATGTGGTGAGTTTAGATGTTGTTATTTGTGGTTGTGATTTCTATGAGTTCAGTCTTTTACATGACATGATAAAAAAAAAAAAAAAAAAAAGACAGGCTATGCCAGGACTATTTTTACAATCCCTGTCTGAGAAAACAACGGGACATATTTGCTCAGCTTACTTATAGCTTAATGACTGTGATCTTCTGATTCCTCTATTAAGAAGGACAAGATAAAGTGCCTGGTTGTGCCCTCAACCTGGGAAAGAAGTACACAGTATCTGTTCATTAACCTGTGAGATGAATTGTATTACATAGGTGTCCATTGCAGTTTGAGGACTGCCTTTTGATTCACTTCAGTGTTACTCAAAGCTGATTTCCACATGGTATCTATCTGCAGTGTTTTACAGATCCGTAGTGAATCTACCAATTTGTAAAGCATTTGCTGAATTCTACAGAAAAAGAGATTTCTGCAGATTTCTCCCAGATCTGTTGCACTAGTGTTTGTCAAAGTTGCTTCTATTTCTTTTATTGTTTTTCTATGCTATTGATTGCAGAATTATTATTTTGTTTTTCACTGTGAAGTGAAAAAAGTATTCACGTGAAGAACTCTGATGTTTGGATAACTCCATTTGTGTACTGAACTGAATAGTTTGAGCTCTGTAGGCATTTAACCAGTTGTAATCATAATGAAAATACTGGAAACCTCAGATGCTTGACTGTGTGAATAAGAGTTGCAGTTTCTTCTTATTAATATGCTGTGCTTGTTCTCAGCTGCTTTGCACTGAACTGCCACATCTTATTTCTTCACAGAAGTACAGACTTTGATCACGTTATGGAGGAAGGCTATGAACTTGACCTCACTTATATCACAGAGCGGATCATTGCTGTATCCTTCCCCACTAGCTGTTCTGAGGAAACTTATCTCCACAATCTACAAGATGTAACCCGAATGCTCAAATCCAAACATGGGGATAATTACTTGGTATGTGTATGATCGGTCTTTTGTGACACATCATCTCCTGTCCTGCAGAAAGACCACATGTAGGTCCACATATACCATCATAAGCTAAAAGTCACTCATCTACAGCCTCTTTAGTCCACTTTTACAACTTTGCAGGCAAGAACAAGATTTTCAGCAGTGTTTTAACCTGTTAGGCAAGAACATATATTAAAAACACTTTTGCTGGTGGCACTGCAGTCTCTGTTGTGATAGTACATACTCAAATGCTGTAGAATAATTGCACTCATTGTTTTCGTTGTCCAAAGCATGCTCTTAAAAGATGTTTTTGCTATCTCTGTTATATATTTTGAAACAACATCTAAAAATAGGGTTGCTGTTGGTGTGTTCTGTCCAGCTCATTCACATTAACTTGTTTTCAGATGCACTTTTTCCTGCTGTTTATTTTTTCTATGGAAAATTAACTTGTGAGTAAGTCTATCATGAGCTATGTGTGCAAATTTTTATTTTTTTATTTATTTTTTAAATCATGACGAAAACTGTTAATCTCCTGTACTGTTTTCTGGCTAGTGCATTAAACCCAATGGCACATATCGTCTCAGCTTGTTCTATGAAGGTGAATTTAAAACTAGGCCAATATTTTATTTACCTTTTGCTTCTACTGTCTTCTTAATGTGTTTAAACTATTAGAATCAAATCCACATCTTCAGGAACGTAAACTTGACTCACAGTAGAAATTAGTTTTTAGACAGATTCTATCTAATCATGTAAATACATTTTCTTTCACTCACAAGCTGAGTTGTCATTGATGCGTTATGAAACAACTGCTGTCCTTAAGATGCACTTGTAATACTTGTAATGTGGTCTGATGTTCTCAGTGTGCCACCTTTTTGACCTTGGCTTCCCTTCCATTGGGTGCTGATGGCCTGTAAGGCACAAGATAGTAATAGTTTGAAGGTGACCTGTATGTAAAGCTTTACTGCTTCAAATTCACCAGTTCTCAGTAGCTTTTCCCATGTAACAGCAGTGTTTTGGTATTTGTGAAATAAGCTTGCAGTCTCAGTCCACTTAAATCTCACTAAACACATGTTTGTATTACAAAAATATAAGGTGTGTCTAGGGGGATTGCAGTCAGTTTCTTTCGCAAAAAGTTTGGATCTTTGGTGTTTTTTTGGTTTTGTTTTAGTTTTCTTCTATCGATTCTATTTTTTTCTATTATTTCTCATGTTTCAAAAACCCCTTCAGTCTGCTCAAGAGGCACATCCATAGGAGAAAAAAAAAAACTCCACAAAAAAATCCAACCCTCCAGGAAAGGTATGCAAGTGAACAGTTCTGAAGTTGATGTCTTTCATTCAGTCTGGGTCTCAGCTGGAAGGATGTATACTGCAAATCAGCATTTGTCATTTCTTACCTAGCTGTTCTCCCTACAGATTTTTCTGTATGATAAACAGTTTCCACTACAGTTTGTACTGAAGACAGAGAAGTTAAATGATGCACTCAACAGGCATTGTTGCCTGTTTGAGTCTAAATTTGTTACAAAGAGTATGAACAGAAAATTGTATCACATTTGCTCTAACAGTAGAGGATTATACTTTGACAGTCTAAGACCAGAGTCTTTTATGGAAGATGAAAGTCTGTCTGTAGCTTACAGTAAATTTTTCACTGCTTTGTTGTCCTAAAAAAAAAGGTTCCCAGAAGGTTTTGGTTCCTAGAAATGTGACTTTTATCCAACTGAGAAAAACTTTAAAACTGAACTTTTGTAATGTCTATGTAGTACTTTCACCAGATTATTCTGTTTGTATGTGTGGGGCCTTGGTCAGCAAGAGGGAAGACGCATTGTGTTGAAAAATTCGATGTTATTCCAAAAGAGTCCAGTGATGTGTCAAAATTCATGTAAAGTTGTAAAAGCCTGTTCTTTAAATGCTAATAACCTTTAGTAATTGGTTGTTACAAGCAAGCTTTTATGTCAGAAATAGCAAAACACTCTTTAAATCATAGAATAGAATCATAGAATCATTTATGTTGTAAAAGATCCTTAAGGTCATAGAGTCCAGCTGTTAACCTAAGACTATCATGTCCACCACTAAATCACATCCCATGTCTACATGTCTTTTAAATACCTCCAAAGATGGTCAATCAACCACTTCTCTGGGCAGAATGTTCTAATGCCTGACAACTGTTTTGGTGACAAAATTTTTCCTAATATTCAATCTAAAACTCCCCTGGTGCATACTGAGGCTGCTCCCTCTCATCCTTAAGTTCTTATTATTTTATATAAACCATGAATGAAAAATCTCTGAGAAAAGAAAGAAATGAGAGTTATAAAATATTCCATAAAACATTAGTATTATTAGTAGTATTATAAACAATAGTTCATTGATATGTTTGGTTTCATGCAGCGTATTTTCCTTGACATATTCTTTCTGCAACAAATATTTATTTGAAAACCCAGACTTTTCACAGTAAGGATATTTAAAGGATAGAATGAAGCATCCTTTTATTCCCTAATAAAATTGTCTTTTAATTTACAAAGGAATGCATGTGTTATTTCAAGATTCAAAGGATTGATTACAAGTGAATGTTCTTTTACTTAAGTACTTTCAAAATACACAGTGCAAACATCTGTCAGAAAGCAAAAAAACAGTTGAAATTACACACTTGCCATGTAAAAATTGCCATAAAAAACCTCAAATGTTTATCATGCATTGCACTTGTAGGAGAGGAAATTGTTCAGGTATTTTGAGCTTATAACAAAAAGAAAATCAGTTACAAGCTTGTCTGTATTTGTCTGATTTTGTGCTTGTTTCCTAAAATTGAATGTTTTTATGTTTAAAATAGATAAATATGGATATTTTTTCCAGTGTCTTTAACAGGTTTTATTGCAGAGTTTATTGCTTATGTTTGTCAAAGCAGTTTTCTGACTGAGAGTAGTGATAAATGAGCAAGTTACCTTATTTCTGCGTGCTGATGCATATTAGTGTGCTCCAGTTACATTATTTTTTTGTATCCACATTGACTGAAAGGTTATCAAGTTTTGAGGAGTAAATTATTCTAAATTATGTCATTAGTTAGCAAGGTATCTACGTAGAGGCATAGAGAGTAACTGATGAACAGTAACTCATTGACATTGACTCATGTCAAAAGCATTAGGAATCTGACAGTAAATACTATTGTCTAAAATCATGGATATTTCTTTTAAAAAAGTGAAACAAACCCCCAAACCACTGCTACAATTTATAAAAATATGTTGGTGATTATATTGTAGTCTTAGGATATACCTGTTTGTTAGACGTTAGACTGCTGTGCATTTTATTAGTCTTGAAGATGTGAGCGATATGGTAATGCTTATGTGTGGCTGATAATTTATTAGCTGGAACTAGTTGGTTAATTGTAGATTCTGTTATGGCCACCTTCCTTTTTACAATACACGTCCTGTTCCTTACTCAAGACATGGCTACCACTATTTTCGGCAAGCAAGTTTTGTCCCACCTGATGGAAGAGTTATGCCTGCCTCTTCTCCCAGTCTTTCCTCTTTCATAGAACAGGCTGTAGGCTGGTGAGTTGTTCCCCAGTCAGTACATTGTGTCCAGAATTGCTTTCTAAAAGTGCCAGCTACATGCTACTTATTTCTGTTCTTTGGCATGAGATTGTATATTTATGGTCATCTGATTAATGAACAGACCAAATCTAAGACCCTTTAGTATCTTCATAAAAGTCTCTTCTCCAGATAAAAGGTCATCTTATTTTTGTTGGTATTGCTGAGCATTCAGCAAAGTGAAGGAATCAATATGACCTTAATAGTAAAAGTTACTTCCTAGTTCAGATTTAAATCATGTGGGAAGGAATAGGGGGATGTTTCCTCTCTTCTGTGTATAAGGAGGAAGGATTTATTTTTCCCCACTTGTTTTATCTTACTCCATTTTTATTCTTTAGTTGAAGTCCTAAAATTTAGGACAAAATCATATAAGTTTCACAGAACTGAAGTCTAATGCTTCTCTTTCTTGTACCAAAATAGAAGTAACCAAAAAGGGGCTAAAAAGAATGCAATTAATCTTCTTCTGACCTTTCTATATAGCGTATGCTTCTCCTGAAAGAATTCTGTGTTCTCTTGTTTTATTGTTGTGTGTGAAATGTTGATTCCTGTACCTTCTGGTCTCTATTCTGTGCTGATAGGACTCCTGCAGTTGTCCCAGTTTGATCTCTACTCTAAAGCTTGGCACAAACTTAGGTACAAGAGCATCTTTGAGTTTATTCTGACAGTGACAAATATCCATCATGAACAGCTCCCTGCAGAGGGGTTGCACTAGATGGCCTTGAAAGGTCCCTTCCAACCCAAACCATTCTGTGATCCTGTATTGTGACACACAGGAATTTTAAGCTGATCTTACATATAAATACAACAAGAAATATCATTAAAAAAAAAAAAAAAAAAGTTCAACAGCACTTTTTTTTTTTTTCCTGTGGAAAATTTTAGGTAGTTTATCTCTTAACATAGCTTTAACACTAATTTTAAGGATTCTGTACTGAGAAATACAACTATCAACTAAATTGTTTTGCAAATGTTAACACTGATTGAAAATTCCAGAAATTTGTGTGAGTCTTTTGTATAAGACACTTCTGGTTTAATTTCTAGTAAATTACAGTTGGTACTTTAGAAGCATAGCTGTAGTCTTCATTGTAAGTGTTGATACATCTTCCTGATCCAAAATAATATGGCTCTTCAGCAGTAATCTGTTTAAAATGCAAACACTGTATCAGAAGAAAGATCATGTTCCTCATCATATAAAGATATTTTATGTTTTCTTTGGGGGTTTAAGGTCAATAAAACGGGTGTATACCCCTTATGGTCAAAATCACATGTGATTTCAGAACCTTATGAAGCTTCAAATAGAAGCTGTTTTCTTGGGTACCTTGTTAATTTGTAGGTTTCTTCTTTCTCTGGATTAATTTCTTGTTCAAAAGTGTACTTTTTCCTAAAGATGGTGTAGTATCTTCATGCTTTCACTGTGTTCTTGATGTGAGGCAAGCATAGGACAACTCTGCAGCCAACTCTCCATGGCCTCTCCACTGGGAAACTCTACATGGCCAGTTCTACATGAAGACAACTCTATGTGGGTCTCTCACAGGAGGTGGAGAGGGGGGATCACCCACAGCTGGTACAAGAGCTGTTATGCCTTGGTTTTTTATAGTTTTTTTGAGGTGGTACTGGTTTTTAAATTGAGGGACTTATGGGCATGGTGTCCCACCACCCCAGCATCCTCCTCAGCCCTTGAGGAACAGGGAACATAGGGAGGCAGCAATCCCTGCCACCACAGTGCTTCTTCCTCATGCACAATGTGTGTGGCAGTACCAGCACTGGAGTGGCTGTGGGGGCTTGGCAGGGGGAGATGGGAGGCAGCAAGGCAATCGTCTGCTCCCCAGCTTCCTGAACTTCATGTAGTTCTCCCTATGTGCCTTGCATCCCACTTGTGTGTTAGCTCACCATGCTTATGACAGACAAAATTTTATTTTTTGTATTTCATGTTTGATTTAGTTGCCTTTATCTCATCATTAATTTAAATACTGCTTTATGAGTCACCAAAAGCAGCTGCAGAGAAAGGTGGACACCTCTGATGGTGTCTGATGTAGCACAATGAAGGCATGTGATTAATTCGCTAGCACATGTTACAAATTGTGTGACTCATTATTTCTTACACTTTAACTCTGGTAAAGCTTCCTTCTTCCATGTGCCCAAGGCTGCTTTCCCCTTCTCCACTGCTTGCTCCCCTGGCTGCCTGCCTCCTCCCCCTAATGTAATGTATACTGCAGGAACAAGCTTGCAGGTTGTTCCCCCTCTTCCTCCCTTGAGAGACCTCTCACTGCCAGGTGCTCAGGGCTCCCTGCAGCACTGTGCAGAGCCCCTGCCGATGTTCAAGGGCTTTGCAGAGGTGGTGGGGAGGACTGTCAGAATCTGCTGTCCTGCATAAGGTTTGCATAGAATTGTCTGTGAAGAGTTGTCCTAGACAACAGTTTCTCAAAGGCAAATGATGATGTTTCTTTAGCCTGCCCAGTTCTTGGCCTCTTTGCTGAGACTGCTGATGAGAGTGCTGGTTAACAGTAAATAGGATCATTCACTTTAGAAAAGGGTCCTTAAAATTGTCCTTAGTTAGTATTAAGCTACCTAATGGATTTACGGGATGTCCACATGTGTCCTAAGACAAACTGGTGAGGAAAATGACCGGTCTGGATGAACAGGGAGCTTTTGCTGGGACTTAGAAGAAAGAGGAGATTCTACAACCTTTGGAAGAAGGGGCAGGCTACTCAGGAAGAGTATAGGGATTTAGTTAAGTTGTGTAGAAAGAACATCAGAGGGGCAAAATCTCAGCTAGAACTCAGCCTGGCCACCACTGCAAGAGGGTATAAAAAGTGTTTTTACAAGTATATAAACAACAACAACAAAAAAAAACGAAACAGGGAGAATCTCCACCCTTTATTGTGTGTGAAGGCGAACATCGTTACCAAGGATGAGGAAAAGGCTGAGGTACTTAATGCCTTCTTTTCCTCAGTCTTTTATAGTCAGACCAGTTATCTTCTTGGTATTCAGTCCCCTGAGCTGAAAGATAGGGATGGAGATCAGAGTAATTCAGGAAATAGTAGTGAAAGACCTGCTAAGCCAACTGGACACCCATAAGTCTATAGGGCCAGATGTGATCCACCCGAGGGTGCCGAGGGAGCTGGTGGAGGAAGTTGCCAAGCCTCTCTTCATCATTTATCAGCAATCTTGGTCAACTGGGGATGTCCCGGATGACTGGAGACTTGCCAACATGACACCCATCTACAAGAAGGGCAGGAAGGAGGATCTGGGGAACTACAGGCCTGTCAGCCTGACCTCGGTTCCAGGGAAGATTATGGAACAGTTCATCTTGGGGGTGAT
>JANHFX010008019.1:74876-89203 GCA_027560015.1 Chloroceryle amazona
ACAAGGTAGGTTTAGACTAGATACTAGGAAAAAATTCTTCACAGAAAGAGTGGTGGGATATTGGAATAGGCTGCCCAAGGAGGTGGTTGAGTTGCCATTCCTGGTGTATGGTGAAAGGTTGGACACGATGATCCCATGGGTCTTTTCCAACCTAGATGATTCTATGATGCTATATATTAAATAAAAATGCACTATAAAAGCCATGGTTAACTCAAATTTGTTTCTGAATTCACACCAGTCTGTTAGTAATAGAACTGATCTAATACTGTAATGGATGAAATCCTGAGTCACTGTAGGCCATCAGCAAATTACTCATGGATTTCAGTAAAACCAGCATCTCAGAAAACAATGTGTGTTCACTCTGGTAAGCCTGATCAATGGGTAATTAGAAAATGAGAAATCAAGTGGATTATACACACCAACATGTGCTGAAACAATAACATGTATTTTCAATTTGTAATTGGGATGATTGCCACAATTTTATAATATTTTGTTGAGAATTACTGTGAACAACAAAATCTCTGAATAGTACAGTTAACTGTGTTATGATCTCAGTGTTGTGGTATTGTCATCCTCATAGGTGGTACCTGGCTATAAATATATTTTAGTAATGCCATAACAGAACAACAGCTGCATGTGATTTTTTTAGCCCAGTAATGAAAGGTGTCATCTTTTCCTGCAAACAAATTTGGCTTCTTCCACTGAAGAATCAGGGGAGGAGTAAGTTTGGAAGCCCTCCTTTAAGTTTCTGAGTATCTGTCAACTCCTATTCAAAACTTAACTTTTCTATGTAAGAATGAGGTTGTGTAAGTTTCCCAGATAGGACTTGTATATCCCTAGCATTATCAAGACTCTTCACAATGATACATGACAACCTCACAGATATGCAATACAGTTAATTGAATAAGGGAGTAGATGCTTTGGCTCAGAAAGTAAGGTGTGGAATGAGAAAGTGTCAGTGGAAAAAACATTCTTGTCTGGCCTGTAAGTGACAGAGTTGCTTGTTAGATGCTTCTTTCTTCTCTATTTTTGTTCTTTTCCTTCTTTTTCCTTCTAAATATTTTGGCATATTTCAGGCAGTAACCTGCTGAATTTCCAGGATAATCCTGAACTGGAATAAGATGGTATCTGTGTCTCTTGTCTTGACAGTGCTGATCAGGCTCTAGACAGATTTGCTATGAAGAAATTCTTTGATGATAAAGTTTCAGCTTTAATGCAACCATCCCAAAGAAGGTATTTAATTTGTTTCTAAGTCATAGCAGTAAGAAATATCATTGTTCTCTTCTACCCCCATCCTTCATTCCCTCCCCTGCTATGTGAAGGCTACTTCCACAAGATCTTCCAGTGATTTCTGAACTCTCAGCACTTTATCTTATGTTAATAATCCATGACTGATGAGATCTCTCCCTTCAGTGCCTGTATGGAGCCCAAATTAAGACTTTTTGTACCACACTGTTGCCTACATGTGTTCTTACTGCATCATTTGTTAACAAAATGACGTCACAAACAAAATGACAACACAATCTATTTCTTGATTACTGCAAGATAATAATAAACTCATTTCTCTGTGTCATAACTGATATGTATGGAATACGTATTGATTAGTGTACAATAAAGATCTTATTACCATTTGTTTGAAGGATCTGCAGATAATGCATCTGCCCTGTGTTGATAGTAGTAAATGTAAGCAAGCAGTTTGGAAAGTGAATAGTTCTGGGGTTCACTACCTCATTTTGAGAAGAGGTAATGAAGGATTCAGTAATAAAAGAGATTGATATCCATCAGACAAGTAATTCTGATATAGGTGAATCCATTTTTAGAAACTGGATATGATTTAGTAATTACTGTTGAGTTTTGGTCTTAATCAGTATGTATACAGTAGGTTTTTCAGAAGTTGTTTACAGTATAAGGCTTTGCTACTAGCTAAACTAGAAAAAAAAAGAGTAGTAACAATTAACATAAGGCATTTGGTTCTGTTAATCTCTAGATAAGAAAATCTTTTCTGTTACTTCTTGAACTCATTTGGTGACCATCACAGCTTTTTTTTTTTCCACCTGAAAAATGGTAACACAGCATTCCATTAGAGTTGAAATAAACTTTTCATAGCTAGAAATTTATTAACCTCTTTCTTTTTTTTTTTTTTTCTTTAATGCCTGCATATGCGTATTGCATTTTAGTAAGAATTTCAGTGGTGTCTGCCAGATAGAGAAGTGTGAACCATAGGAGCGGAGGAAATAGATGCTCTTAATATTACCATCAAGAATCTTTATGTAGTAGGCATATTTCTGTGAGAGCCAGGAACACTCACAGCAGCCTCTCTGAATTGTACATCAGTGTAGTTTTCACAACCATATTGACAGGAAGCTTCAGTAGCTACTTACTTAGGTGATGTCTATGCAAGCCCTAAAGCTTGAGATGAAATAGGTGTAGATGGTGGTATCTAGCTTTCCTACCCTCTTCAAAGGACTCTTACTTAATTTTTCTGGGTAATGGGGAGAAGTCTCAGACACACTTAACTGACGGAATTAGCATCATTGCTCAGCAGTGCTGAACCTGAGCTGCCCTTACCATCTTCAAGACATGTGTGTTCTCAGGTACTTTGGAGTGTCACTCTCCATGAGAACAGAGGAGGTTCTTCATTTGTCAGAATGGTTCTCCTGCTGAACCCTGCCTTCCTTACCTTGGCCTGGCCTGGCAGTGGCTGCTAATCCTACTGCAGAGAAAGGAAACACAACTCTGTAATATTTGTGGGTAATTTTAGAATCTTTTTTGATCTCTTTTTGAACAGTTAGTGACCTAAATCACTTTTTTAATGTGATTTTTCTCTGAAACTGTTCTTGGATACTTAATTAGCAATGTCCTTGTTAAAATCCAGTTGATGTATAAACAGGTATAATTTAGGTGAATGTCAAAATGATTAAATTTGAAAATACACTCATTATTTGTATGTTGAAACTTTTTCTCTGCTAGGCATAGTCTAGGAAAAAAATGGTGACCATTAAGTGTACCAGTCCTGAAAGTGATGTTTAGCTTTTCCCACTGCTAGTTGGATGGTGTAACGGTGGCAAGAAACCAACTATATACCACAACTCCTATTCTGAATCCATTCTGATAATACTTAAAATGGCTACTTACTCTCAGATAAATAGTTGAAAGTTTGCTGATACAAAGTTCAGATATAGACCCTTCATATTTGAAAATTTTTCATAAACCTTCAGGATAAATCTTGGAACATGCTTCTCAAAAATAAGCCAGCTGCCTATAAGCCTCTTAAACACACTGCCTTGAGAAAGGTGTTCAATCAAGGTTTTGGATAATCAATTATAGGTAGTGGTAGAGAGAATATGTTCAGACTGACAGGTCACTAAAAAGATGTTTTACCACACTGTTTCATTGTCACCCAGGTGTAACAATTTGTAAATTTGTCCTTTTGATGTACCAAATATTTTCAGGAGGAAACTGGAAAGCAAATTTGTCTTTTCTTAAAATTTCAAAATAAAGTGAGCTTGTCTAGCTGTCTATAAAATGAAACATTTTAAACCACCCCAGCCCCCATTCTGGGGGAGTAAAGCTGTCATTGTTGGGCAGGATGTCTTTAGTTGTGGTGTTACCAGGAGTGTGCAGGAAACAATCCCTATTGGTTAATGAAATCTGTGTGTAAAGGGGAAAAAGAGGTGATTTTCTTTTTTCTGTATGTTCCTGAGAGGATGAAGGTCATGTCATGGGCATATAAGTAAAAGAGACTCAAAGCCAGTAGAAAAAAAACAGAAGGAGACTGATTTTCCTTACATATTTAAGGAGATAGGAGGAATTTGTTTAGTAAACACTGCAGTCATGTTCACTTCCTTATACTTGCTCATGAGTTTGTGATCAAACCAGGTTTTATATATATATATATGTACACCACAGATATATATATATAGCAGAGATACAATGATTTTCACGTTGCTATGGTCATTTTCCTCTGTTTGGTCCTGAATGATGTAATTTCACATTATGAAAATATTATTTGCCTGCACTGGCTTAATACTAAGATTTCTGATGAGCACTTCTTGCTATTGATTTAATGAATTGCACTTCACTGTAAATGGAGTAGGACCCATGTCATTCTGCTGTGAAAGCCAATTAAGACCTTCAGTTGCAACTAGAAATATATACCAAAATGACTGACTTTTCTGTCTCTGCTTTCTTATTTTGTGTTATAAGTAACTATAATGAACACCTCAGCAATAACACTTTAACAGCCATAATTTTAATAAAGTGGTAAATTAAAGGGTCTTTTCATGCTATTTGTGAAGATATCCTTTTGGAGCTGTAATGTCACAATGCTGTTCACTACTCATGGCATATAAATATTGTGTAAAGCATGTATTTCCCTGATATGGTTGCAGTACTGCTTTTATTTAATTTGCATAAATTTTGTATTTTTAGATATGTGCAGTTCTTAAGTGGCCTTCTATCTGGATCTGTGAAAATGAATGCAGCCCCTCTTTTCCTGCACTATGTTATCCTTCATGGCATCCCAAGTTTCGATTCTGGGGGAGGTAAATTACCTAACTTTTACTATTCCAGTGTAGGTTCAAAGTCTTGTTTCATTTTGGAGCTTTCTAGAAAGCCTTCATGAATCTCAAAGTTGAGTTGATTCTTCTTGCTTTCTATCCAAATATTCCCAATAAAAAGAATCAGAACTATCCTAAGACTAAAAATAAGAGCAGATGAAATAAAATTCTTGTCCTTTGTTAAATGAAGAGTTGATGCTATTTATGTCTGTCTAGTTTCTGAACAGCTGTGATCCCAATCTCTGCAAAAGAGCTGAGAACCTGGTGAAGTTTCACACTCATTCCCTCCCTGTTTAAGAAATAAACATAATCATAAATATAGTTTCTTTTTCTTTTTTTTTTTTGAGATTGGATTTTCTGTAGAAAAGCTATTTGGGTAAGTTGTGCTTTTAGCATGTCCTGATATAATAAATGGCTTTAAAACTAAAATGCTAAACCAAGATATTGTGCTAGAGCATAGTAAAGGGGTATAACACTGTATTTTTATTATGCATGGGTTAAATAACACTTGTCTGTTGAAATATCATCAGTATAAATTTGAAGTGCTTCACTGTCATTGTTGTTTAGCTTATTTAGTCTGGTTTTATTTCCAAAATAACAACTTCAATAAAGACAAGGTATTGTTTGTTGTATTAAGAATTTTAAGGGACTTACTAGTTTTGAAACAAAACTGTTGATTAAATATTTTGTTTATTTTTGAAAATGCTTTTTATTTTGTTTTGTGGGCTGTTTAGGAGTTTTGTTTGTTTGTTTTGGTTTTGGCCATTCTCTTTCTTCCTATAATAATTTTGACTTCCTGCAGAAAAAGTGCGAAGACATAGACATTTAATAAGGAGAAAAGTGATCCCTCTTTCTTTCCTTACCAGAATCATTTAACATCATCTCCTCCTCAATTCAGAACAAGTCTGAAGATCAGTGGAAAGTAACTTCCTTGTAAAATATAACCAAAGGTTTTTTGTGGGAAGAATGTGTCTGTCAAAGCCAATTTTGCTTTGAAGGATATTTTCACAGTCAACATTGTGCCCACTTGCTCAGTCTGGATGTCCATGAAGCTTATAGTTGTAATATTCAGTTAAAGGAAAATAAATACAAAACAGTTTTTTCTATTGACTTCTTTTCAGCTTGCCGGCCTTTTCTGAAGTTATACCAGGCTATGCAGCCAGTTTATACATCTGGAATATAGTAAGTTGCATGCATTTTCCTTTACATTGAATCCAAGTTTTAATTCTCACAATTGCAGAATTATATAGTCTTTATTTCTTTTGTTTGTTTGTTTCTTTAAAACATAAATTTTATTCTGTTTTTCTTTTCTCTCCTTTTAAGTAGCATAGGGACAGAAAATCAAAGCCAAATCTGCATTGCTATAGACCCTGCCCAGCTTTTGAAGGGAGATATTATGGTAAGTTATTGTATGAAATGAAAATCTAGTATTGTGCTTTTTATTTTACAGTCCCTGACCTATTTTGTATTCATGTAAAAAAAACTTAATTGAGCAAATGTTTACAGACATACTACAAAATAGGTTAAGTTCATTTAGTCATCATTCTTGAGTTTTATAGGAATCAAAATTCCCATAAAACTCAAACTAGAAGGCATTTAGGACCTTAAACAATTGCTCTTATCATTCCTATTTCATATCATCATCAAGTACAGCAATGCTTTTATTGCTATTTTCTTTATGAAAATTGCTTTGGGGAGTATTTGTAACTCAGCATTAAAGTACCTTTGTCTTGCAACTTGTCAGGCAATGTACACAATCATAAAACTGTATGATGTAAAGAAAATACCTAATTCTAAATTGTTTTGGAACTCAAAAAGGTCTGATACCAAGTGATGGCCTTCTGATTCTACAAGCATATGCAGTATTTAGAAGACAATTTATATGCGCTAATATAGTGCATTTAATTCCTTATGTGCAAAGCATATCTATGGTTGTATTACAGCACTATCAGTTTAAATCTCTCTGCTTTCTCTTTTGCTTGTCATACACAGTTATTCACAGAGGGAGTAAAGAAAGTTGACATGGCTATTTGTTAAACTAAGAGGACGGAAGAACATATGTAATGAATGGTGGGGGGAAGTACTGTCAGAAAGTATTCCTGGTCTATTACTTATAGGTTTCAGATTTTTATTATTTTTTAAATATATTTTATTTACTACTTTGAGAAATATTCAACTTCAATGTAGGTGTCCTTGGTATCATATACTGTCTTTTCTTTTTTTTCTTTTGAAGTAATTTTATTATTATTCCTCCTTCTCCTTTTCCTACTTCCCCATCCCATTCAGTTTAGTCTATTGTTCTTTTATTTCTTTCACTGAAAAATGGAGAAAGAAATTTTTAAATGTGTTATAAATTGGTATACTCTGGAGGTTTGGGACAGCTTAAAATTCAGGAAGATTTGTTACTCATTGGAGGACTGTTGGTGCCCTAAGAAAATAGAATAGATCACAAAAGAAATCAGTCTGAGGGAAATTCAATATCTCTGGTATAGATGTGCACTGTTGAGGATCGTAAGATGGGACAGGTTTTCATAAACAGTTAGATTTTTATACAAGTAAGTTGTTTATAATATGCAAAAATAAAATTATTCAAGGCTGTTACTTTGAATTAGAAAGCAGAAAGAAGCAGGAACTATGTAATTCTCTGAACTGTCCCAGTCTTCTGCATTTTCAGAAAGTCTCATCTATGATCCACTTGTAAAAATAAAACAGTTGAAGTTAGTGGCTTAACACAAAATTGTGGAGGAATATATATAGCCTCGAAAAAGCTCTTAAGTCCTTTCAAACTTCTTTTTGCTCACATATTCTTAAGTAGAATTATCTCACTTTCAGGCCGATTACATTTTGGAGCCGGTTGTGTCTCATTAGGGGCTCTCTTAATCCCCTTTCTGTCCATGCAAATGCTATTTTACCTGGTATTACAACTATGCTGTATGGGATTTTCTTCCAAAACCAAAAGAAATAACCCCAAATCCTCACTTTCAGATAAAATAGTGCTTGCATACAGAATCTCCCAGCCTTTGTAAAGAGTTAGAGAATACCTGAAAAAAAACCACCACCTTTCTGGTATGTGAGCTGAAATATTTCAGAAATTGTCCTATGTCCTATTGAAAATAGTCCTGTGTGCCCTGTATATCATTAGTGTTGATCAACTTCTGGAATTTAAGGCAGTCATGGGGTTATTTACAGTAGCGAAGGGTAGAGAGCAACGATTTATGTAAGATTTTTCAAATCCTGTAATGAAAAGAATTTCATAACTATGTTTTAATTTCAACTTTCATCCTCTTAAACCCCTACATCTTTCCTGTATTACTTGCTTGGGTAACTCTTTGCTCTTCAGTTATTCAATATTTTCTGTCTAGAACATTTTTCTTATTCTGTCTTAAAAAAAGATGGATTTTACTGCCTTATTGCCTTTATTGCATTTCCCTAACAACTTCTTTATCATAAAATCCTGATATCATCAGCGTATTTACATAAAAATTGCAGTCCTTTGACTAAGGTTACCACAATTTTTATGTATTTCTGTAAGAATACCGAGTGGCTTTGTATTATAGTTGATTCAGAGATTTTAGTAGGTAATATATCCATTGGTCTAGCCTAAGGGAAGGCGGTGTTAGAGAGTAGGTGTATTGTATTTGATCTTAGCTGCTGAAATTCCTACTAATGTTATTTTTCCAGAGTTCTGTGTTGTTCTAGCCAAGGTGTCGAACTGCCAACTGCCCACAGTAACATAAAACAAGATCCTATCCTTACTGTAGTAGGTTTTTAAAAAGACTTAAAATAGATGTAATCTGGCTTGCTTCTAAAAACTCTGAATATTCTTCAGTTATTTTGAAACTAATGTGTTACAATTCAGTTTTACATTTATTTGGCACTGTGAAGTATGGATACAAGCCAGCATTCCAACATTGTACTGACTAATGTTATGATTCTGAATCATAACCTACTGATTAGTGACAGTGATGAAAATAGTAATTATTATTTTTACACATCCAGAACTATCTTGCCTTGGGCCTGTATAATTTTGAAGGATTAAATAACACATACTCTGTTACATCATCAGAGGTGGTGTCTTCAGTAAATTGCACTGTGGCTGCTTTACTTAGCAACAAATGCATACATATATTTGTTCAGATTTGTAAGAAAATACTTCTGATGTGTTTCTTTTTCTAGCTGAATTGTTATCACAAAAAATACCAGTCATCTACTCGTGATGTGGTTTTTCGCCTTCAGTTTCACACTGGAGCTCTTCAAGGACATGGCCTGGTGTTTGGCAAAGAGGATCTGGACAATGCCAACAAAGGTACTTGCCTTCTGTGGCTGGTTGGATGTCTATGTGTTTGTGGGTGCATGTGTATGCCTGTATATGTGATGATCATCTGCAGGACCTGCTTTCAAAAGGATTCTTGTGAGTTTTTCCCATTCCTATTTTTAGGGAAAGGGAGACTGCTTTATGTTAGTTACCTCATAGCATGTAACACAGGCAAACTCCTAATGAAAAGAAAAACTCAAGTGAGTTAACTTGTGAAAGTAATTCAGATACTGCTACATAGTCAGTAAGGCCTCCTCTCACAGTTGTAAAAACAACAGACTTTTGTTTAAAATTATGACTCTAAGTCACCGTTAGAGAAAGTAAACTAAACCAGCCAGATTTTGGGCTGATGGAAACAGCCCAAAAGTCTGATACTGTGTTCGTGACCTGGTCTGCTTGACTATGGAGATAATTTTAATATGCTTCAGAATATCCAAAAATGGAGGCAAAGTTTTCAGACACATTTGAAAATATTTTGTGCTAGACTTCATATTTTAAAAATTACTTGAGTTTTATTTTTATGTTTATATGCAGGATTGTAGCTCTCTCACCCTATGTTATCAGCAAACTAAAATCATAGAATCATAAACTGCAGAATGCCTTGGTTTGGAAGAAACCTCTAAAGATCATCTAGTCCAACCCCCCTGCACTATGCAGTCTGATCCTCTACTAAATCAGGTTGCTCAGAGCCTCATCAAACTTGACCTTGAATGTCTCCAGTGATGTGGACTCCACCACCTCCTGGGCAACATGTTCCAGTGTTCCACCACTCTCATAGTAAAGAACTTTTTCCTAATGTCCAATCTAAATCTACGCTTCTCTAGTTCAAAACCATTGTCTCTCATCCTGTTGCTACAAGGGCACCTGCAGCATATGGGTAGACAGAGGTTTTGTGGCCAAGTATTGCAGTTTAGCCAGTATAGCAAATTTGAGTTTGTTCCTGGGTGTGTTGTCCTTTAAAAGCCAAAGCCAGCCATACCTGTCTAGGGAGTGCTTTGGGAATTGTACACCTCTTCTCCTTTTGACTGTTGGAAACTGACACTTTTGTGGTCTTTACCGGAGAATGTGCGCAGCAAAGAATGTGGCTATTTTAGATGGAAACTGCTAAAGTGATAGAGAGAAGGGAAGAGTGATGAGGGTATGTGTATTAACAGCTACAGTGAATCCTGATTTCTGAGTGCCTTGGAACTTCTTTCTGGGAGATAGATTGCTGAAATACTTCCCTGTGTTTTTAGATGACCGTTTCCCTGATTATGGCAAAGTGGAATTAGTGTTTTCAGGATCTCCAGAGAAAATTCAAGGTAAGTATACAGACAAAGAAATAAGCTTAATTTGAAAATAAACCACATTGAATGAATATTTGCTTTTTAAAATCCTTTTTTTTCATCTTTGATTCTACTTCCCTTGTAAATGAGATGAAATTCAACTTTACTGTTAAAATATGTAGTACAGTTACTTGTTTAAATTTGAAAAATGAGAGGTCTGCATTTACATCAACATAGGGCTGGTCAGAATTTCATTTAAAATGATACCAGAACAGTTACTGACAACTAGTAGAGAACATTTGTATATCTGTGTAAAACAGTATATATAGGTAGCTTGGCCAAGCATAAGCAGTGGCCAATATCATAATCTTTTTTGGATGTTGTCATAACTGATTATGTTTGCAGTGAAATTTGGACTGTTGTAAGCTAAGCATGAAGATATACAGCTATAGTTTTCTGGGAAATGCTTCTCTGAAGTTGGCTTGGAGGCTACATCCTGTATGTCTCCAGAATTCTATTGCAATGTGTCTTAGGATCATAGATCCCCTGCAATAAGAACTTAAGATCATGCTTTATATTTTAATTTTTTGAATTTTTATTTGTTTTTACTCATTTTATGGTGTCTTGAAAAGTATGGATTCTGTCTGAGACTGAATGAAAACCAGATATTTTTGCGTATTTCATACATATTCTCATTTAATGTCATGTGAATTACATGTTCTCCTTGTATTTTTTTTTCCACCACTTTGATCACTTAGAAACTTGTGCTTCTTCATGCTTGTGCTTTGCATTTGAATCACTGAACAAAGCCCTAAATTCTTCATGTTATGCATTTAAAGCTGAATATTGTCTTATGCCTCATTAATGGCACTAACACATGGATTACTGAAGAAAATTTCAGGTATTTTTGCCAGAGCATACTTAAGTGCAGCTAAATACATTGAAGACAAACTGCCCAACTTCAGGTTCTGCCAGGAGGCTAGAGAATGGATGAAATAGTATAGTTGGAACCCTGGGGGAACTGTGAGGGACATGGTGTGGCAGTTTTCAGGTCTCCCTGTTCATTTTTAGTGATAAGGTGCTCTGGTATCAGAATGGTCATCTGTAGCAAAATCTTATTTTATTATTTCCTTAGTACCATCTCCTGATAGGTATTTTGTTCAATTCTGAAAAGCTGTTTGTTTTATCATGCCTGCCTACGGGGCTGGGTAGACCATCTGTGTTGGTTTTATTTAGGGACTGATCCAAGTTACCAGAGCTACATCATAATTAAGAAGCGCAAGACAAAATTCTTTGCTTGTACCTTCTGTAATGAAACATAAATTAAGCTTTTTGTTTAGCTGTTTTATATAAGTTTTCTTCTCTTACTGATGCTTCTTACATTTCAGAATATGGTATTGCAGTTTGGGGAGTAGACTTCTGTCAGAAGGCCACACACATATGTGTGTGTATCTCATTACAGATGTGACTATGATGATTTTTGGTTTCAAACACATGTTTATTTTTTAGGATGTGAACACTTTCAGAGTGACCATGGAGTGATAATTGATTACAATACCTCAGACCCACTAATACGCTGGGATTCCTATGAAAATATGAGCCCTGATGGGGAAGGTAAGTAATTTGGTCACATGAGACCAAGGCAAAACCATTCACAACCATGCTAGAGTATTTGAAAGGGAGGAAGGAGAGCTCATTTGCTTGAACCTAATACCACTTCACTTAGATGCTAAGTAGCTGTTTACCCTTCCCTATTTTGCTTTAGTGTCTCTAATGGAAAGAAAACTGTAGTAATTTAAGAGAGATTGTTGTCAATGCACTGAATTTGACTAGGACACATCTGGTTGCAAAGAGTTACTTTATTCTTTGTAAATTTACTTTATTTGTTGTTGTTGTTCTAAAGCTTCTAGTGAGAATCCTTATATAGAAGGATTCCTTGCACAGGAGTTGGCAGGGCTCATTGACAGGGCTTTAAACTAGGCTCGAAGTGGGAGGGGGATAAAACCAGACTCACTAGAGATTATCCTGGGAACAGCCTTCAGTCTGCCATCCCACTTGAGGTGGATAATGGTGGTATGTGTGACTACAGACACACAGGGCTCTCTGGTAGTTTGGTGGCCAAAACCGGTTGGATGAAAAGACTGAAAACTAAATGCTTATATGCCAATGCACGGAGCATGGGGAATAGGCAGGATGAGTTAGAGATATGCGTTACAATGCATAACTATGAATAATTGTAATTCCTGAGAGGTGGTGGAACAGCTCCCATGATGGGAATGTTGTTATGTTGTTACGGATGGCTATGTACTATCTGTTTGGCTATGTACTGTTCAGAAGAGATAGACCAGCAAGGCAAGGCAGTGGTGTTGCTCTCTATGTGAGAGAGAAACTGAAATGTATTAGATTCTATCCAGGAAGGGTGGTAGAACAGGTTGAAAGTTTGTGGATAAAAATTAAGGGACATAGAAAAGGAAGTGAATCTGTTCTGGGTGTCTACTTCAAACCACTAAACCAAGAAGGTGCTGATGTGGCCTTCTACAGTCAATTGGAAGTGGCCCCTAGAACATGCTCCCTGGTAGTCATGGGTGACTTCAATCACTCTGATATTTGTTGGAAAGCCCACACAGCCAGGCATACCCAGTCGAAAAAGCTCTTGCAGTGTACAGATGATAACTTCCTGATGCAGGTAGTAGAGAAACCAACAAGGAGAGGTGCACTGCTGGACCTTGTATTAACTAATAAGGAAGGACTGGTTGGGGTCATTAGGGTTGGAAACAGCCTAGGCAATGGTGATCATGACATGGCAGAGTTTAGTATTATACAAGGGGGAAGTACAGCAGTAAGTAGGATTACAACCCTGGACATCCTCACGGCTAACTTTGACCTCTTCAATGATCTGCTTGCAGGAATCCCATGGGATAGGACTATGGAGGGTAAAGGAGCCCAAGACAGTTGGTTAACTTCTAAGTACCACTTCCTTCAGGCACAGGATAGATGTATTCCATTGAGAAAAAAATCCGGAAGGCATGCTAGGAGATCCACATGGATGAGCAGGGAGCTTTTGAAGGAGATTTCAAGGAAGAGAGGAGTATACAGCTCATGGAAAAAAGGACTTGTCAGTTGGGAGAGTTATAGAGAGGTAGTCAGGTCATGTAGGAAGGCAAAAAGGAAGGCCAAAGCCCTCTTAGGACTTAAATTGGCAAATGAATTAAAAGAGACTACGAAGAGTTTCTTCAAATACAAAGTGGTAAGAGGAAGAATAGGGAAAGTGTGGGGCCACTGCTGAATGAGGCAGCAGTCTTGATAACTGAGGATGCAGAGAAGGCAGAGATGCTAAACACGTTCTTCGCTTCAGTCTTTACGCCTAAAACCAGCCCCTGTTAACTCCAATCCCTGGATGAAGGGGAGAGAGCCTGGGGGAGGAATGGATGTCTCTCCACTTGTCAGTGAAGACTGGGTGAAGGACCAATTACAGAAGTTGAATGTACGTAAGTCCATGGGCCCTGATGAGATGCACCCAAGAGTGCTGAGTGAATTGGCTGATGTTTTTGCCCTACCAATCTCCATTATTTTTTGCAAAATCATGGCAAATGGGAGAGGTACCTGAGGACTGGAGGAAAGCCAATGTCACTTGAGTCTTCAAAAAGGGCAGGAAGGAGATTCCAGAAAACTATAGGCCAGTCAGCCTCACCTCCATCCCTAGAAAAAATAATGGAGAGACTCATTCTGGAGGTCATCACTAGACACATGTAAGAGAAGAATGTTATCAGGAGTAGTCAGCATGGATTTACCAAGGGGAAGTGTCATGCTTGACTAATCTGATAGCCTTCTATGATATTGTAACTGGATGTATAGATGCAGGGAGGCCAATGGATGTAGTCTATCTTGACCTTAGCAAGGCTTTTGACACTGTCTCTCATAACATCCTTGTGGAGAAACTCAGGAAGTATGGGATAGAAGAGCAGATAGTAAGATGGATTAGTAACTGATTAGACAGTAGAGTCCAAAGAGTGGTGGTCAGTGGTGGCAAGTCCAGCTGGAGACCCGTAACTAGGGGAGACCCCCAGGGATCAGTGCTGGGTCTGGTCCTGTTCAACATCTTTATCAATGACACTGATGATGGGACAGTGTGTCATCTCAGCAAGTTTGCTGATGACACAAAACTGGGAGGATTGGCAGATACACCTG
>JANHFX010008019.1:89303-108692 GCA_027560015.1 Chloroceryle amazona
CTCCTTCTCTGGAGACTTTCAAAACCTGCCTGGATGCATTCCTTTGTGACCTGTGCTAGATTATATGATCCTGCTCTGGCAGGGGGGTTGGACTCGAAGATCTCCAAGGTCCTTTCCAACCCCTGACACCCTGTGATACCTGTGGTAATTTTAAGAACAAGAAAATCATGTGGTGATTTTATAGCCTTCAGTGCACTAGGCGGTAAAAACTAGGCTGATAAACAGTAAAGGATGTGTATAATTGAGTATTTCCCCTCATGAATGTACCTGTTTCTGAATACCCTTTTATTTCTTTGATTTTTTTTCTTCTGTAATCTTCTGATACATGCAGAAGATGAAAGCTTTCAGCAGCTGCCTTCAGATTCTGACTCCAATGTGGAGGCTTTGCTGATGCTTTGCTTCTGTGAATGATGTGCTTTTAATGAATGTAGTTTTCCTTCAAGAACTCAGAATGTCATACCTGTGTCTGCACACCTCAGTAAACATGCAAACCTGACATTGTTAGAAGTAAAAACATGGAGATGGTATTGAAATGAATGCCAACGTTCTTGCTTTTAGAACTCTCCTGTTATGAAATGAGAGAGAGGTAGAGCTGGGATACTTAGCCACTCCATAGGCTCAGTTTCCATTGATTTTTATCATCAGAATTCAGCACTGACCATCTAATGACTACATTGGAAAGGATTTTAGGGGCAGAGGCATACTGGGAGCTTGACTCTGTTCCACTGCATCACTCTGGTACAGGAGTATTTCCTTATCCACATCAGACTTCAATTTGCAGAAAAGTAGTAGAAAATAGAGAATGGAAAGAGAATAGTCATTTGGCACCATTACATGAAGTAAGTAGAGAACTCCATCATGAGTCATCAGAGGTTTTTATAGTTGGATATGACTGTTCAGAGTCTTTTTGAAGAAGTAGCATCAGAGACTGAATTTTGGCTGAAGATGGTATCTTAACATCTACCCAATATGTTTCTGTATAATTTGCTCCTTTTTTTCTCCTCCTGTCCTTTTCCCCCTCCTTTTTATATACATAGAACTCTGCAAGCAGTGCATCGATGCTGAATATTTTATAATTGCTAAGATCGCTTGGATAGATTAATATGACCTTCCCATCCTCATTCATTGCATTGTAGGTACAGGAAATAGAAAGCAGAGATAAATGTGTAGGCAGCACACTGTTGAAAGGTACAGAACTGTGTTCTGCTCACATCCTGTAAAAGACTTAATCACAGACTATTCACAAGTACAATTATCTTGTTTCTCTGATGTTTAGAAGGCATATGTGCCACTGTGATAGGCTTTTATGTGTAATTTGTGTACATGATATATATTTTAAATACAACATAAATATGTTGTGTTAGCATAGATATTAAGAACTGTTTTTTTGTGCACCTTCAGAAAAATCACTACAGTTGAAGCTAGAGAATATACCATAAGAACATGAGGTGTATCCAGATACTCTTTTCTCAAGCAAATATTTAGGAGGCAGGGTGTTATTCCGTCATGCTCTACAACCAAACTGCAGACGGACCATTTGTCTCTGCATAGGCTGGGCAAAATATCAGGAGAGGCTAAAGCGCATACACAGGGCGGGCAGATTTTTCTCTTAAGGATGAGATCTGCACTCAATACATAGGTAAGCTTAGTGTGCTGCTTGAGGTAAACACAGTTTGCTTATGTCTTCTTTTTTATGTAGGATTTATAAACACCAGGACAGACTTCTCATTGTTACAGCAGTTCAATATTGTACTTTTGCATTAAAAATATGTATTGAGTTCTAGTTTTCACCACAGGTGAGAGACCACTAAGAGGAGATGCTGATTTCATATATAGAAAGTGAACGAAATCAAAAACCTTAGAGTCTGAAGCCCTTAACTACAATCCTGAAAGCAGAAAATCTTTTCTGTACCTCAGAAAAGATGAAGGTACAAGATGTGGCACATGTGGAAGTCTGTATAGCAGACTTTATGTTTAAGATACTGGGTAGTCTCATACAGAGTGCCTGTTTCAGATCTACTTCATGTTAAGTTAAACTCCTAGCCTGATGTGAGAAATTCTATTGGCAGTTTTACTTGTACCCGTTTTTCCCCAGGAATTTAAATAGGAATTATATGATATGGGAGCATGACACATGATTCCTCTATTACAGTTATACACCATTTTGTTCACTTCAAAAATGTGTGCTTATGAGATTCCAGATCAAGGTGGACAGGAAGGCTACAGCAAAGCTTTGTGAAATGAACAGGATTTGCTTTGTAGGTATATATGTGTGGAACAGCTATTTCCAAGCTGATGTCTTTAAATGGAAAATTAGAAGTGAACAAGAAAGCAGTATGTCTCTCTTGAAATCCTATACCTGTTTGGCCTTGTTACCAAAAGAACAAAAGATGAAAGGACATGATAAAAGAAAATGTAACGAAAGTATCTTGGTTTGTTGGCATGATACAGTATTGCAGACAGAAGCAATTGACTTTTAAATGATCTTGAGCCCTTTGATAGTAATGAGGTTGTGTACATTTGTATTGAATATAGCCAGTCTTTGGACAGTTTGCCCCCTGGATTTAGTTCCTTATCCCTCATTCTTAACAGTATGGGAAGTTTGACAACTAGAAAGCAATAAATTATTTGACTTTCTTTTCATAAATACTGTTTCTCTTCAGATCCCTTGGGAAGTGTCTCTTGTATATTGCGATAATGACCCAACATAATAGACTGAAAATTTTATTAAGTTCCTAATTCTAAGTTTGTATCAAATTTCTTCCTCCTTAAGCAGTACATTAGCATAGAGACTTCTGTTATGCTGACTTAAAAGTATGCAGTCAATTGTAGGATTTGGAACTACAAAAATCAGGTCTTTCTACTGCCATGTACTGTCTTTCTACTGAGGTAGTTGCCATTGTTTTTCTTGTGGTTTTAAAATCATGGAACTCATCAGGGCTTGTATGTGTTTTGTGGGCCAGAAGGAACAGAAAAGACTTTTGATCTTGCTGAGTACTATCTTGTTTTTTGTTTGTTTTGTGGTGTGTTCTGTTTTGGTTTTTTGTTTTTTTTTTTTCCTTAAGGCATCACTTAACCATTCATAGATGTGTATGTATTTACAAAAGGTTCTCATCTGCTGCAAAATTGCAAGCTGACCACAAAGAAATATCACCTCTGGCCTCAAATGAGTAGTATCCTCCTGTTCAAATCAGTAGATTTAAATGTGTCTCAATTCCCATCGGTAATCATGTTTTTCAATTTATAATTTGGAACTTGTAGATCACTTTCAGATGCACTTCACTGTCTGCCTTCTGATTGCTAAGGTCATATGTGTCTTCTTTATATTTAGACCGATTTGGGGATTGTTTTTGTTCATGGTAATGTTTTTTGAGTAGTTTGAAGTGAAGTGATGGACTTGAGCTAATGTGGGTTTAGTAGCTATTGTTACCATTACAAGCATTAGTTGCTTCTACTAGTATTTAATTATGCCATTTGGCACAGGGAGAGGGGGAGTAGTGATAAATGAGGATGAAGTAATTTCTATGGTAACAGAAAGTTTAAAGAAACAAGTAATCCCTTCCCTCTTCTTACTCTCTGAAAAACTTTTCATAAGCTTTACACTTAGTATTATTTCTCTCTCTCTCTCTCATACCAAATGGCCAAAGAGAAGGTGACTGCTGCTGTTCCTTTATCACAGTTGATGACTGCTTTATCTTAGGTTTAAGTATCCTATTAGTATGCTGAGATTATTCAAAGGAGAGAATGAATCAACCATGAACAACTCTATGTCTTAGGACAGTGACTGTAGGATGTGTGTGACTGTGATGCTATACTGACATTTGTGTGCAGCATTCTGTTAGTCAAGATACAGGATTTTTTTTTCTTCTGTTCTAATAAAGAAAACTGGTAAGCATTAAAGGTCATAGTTGACCAAAATAGTATTTGTTTTAGTTTGAATTTGGTTTGATTGGCAACAAAAATGCACTTAGTTCTTGTTCATTGTTTATTTTAAGACACTTCATTTGTTTAACAACCACTAAATCACTCTTCACTCTTGTCTGCCAGCTCTGCAATCTGTGGGAAGAAAAGAACAAGCACATATTAGATATTTCTTAAAATGACAAGAGAAAGACATTCAAGTCTTTACAAGGTGGGAATTTATCTGTCTTTCTCAACAGAACCTAGCTGTTTTGTTTCCTAGCAAAGTGGGTTTGCTAACTTAATAGTGTTTGGTAATTAGAAAAGAAACAACTTAGAAAACAAAAAGATGTTTTTAATTCAAGCCAAATAGGGTAGGGCTTGGGTGAATCCAAATTCCTATATCTTGAGAGATTGCTTTATAAATTTAATAGCCTTTTGTACCTGTAATCAATACCAATTAGTTAAAGATTATATGAACTGTCAAATATATATGAACTGCTTTGCAACTGCTTTTTTCCTTTTCATAAAGAAAAGTATCTGAGAAGTGTCCAGGAATGCATGTCATGTGATTAGATGGGATGTTTGACTTTTACTGAATTTTTTTCTGCTCTTCAACCCAAAGTAAATAGATATTCAACAGGGAGGAGGCCTCTCATGTAGTTATGCTTGTTTGCCCAGAGGGCCTCTTCAGTGTTGCAAAACTCAAGGGCTGAGGCAAAATTGCTTGGCTTTGGTACCTCAACAGGAGTGCAGATGCCTACTAATGAAAACAGCATATTTGATGCCATTTCTGGTGAGTAAAGCTGAAATTAGTAGCGAAAAAATGGCAATTCCAGATTTTAATCACCAGCTAGATGCTCTATTCTTTGTGACAAAGAGAGATGTGTGAAAAGGCAGGGATGAAAAGGGTGTCCTACAACACATTTCCCTTTATTTGACAGTAAAAATTGAAACATCTATAAAAAATAGAAAAATGTTTAACCTATAAAATGCTGCCAGCTTGAAACAGTAACTGAAATGCCTTAGAGTGTCGTGATGAAACTAATGCCTTTTATTTCTTGAAGTTTTAGAGGTTCTTGGCTTAATATACATAGTTTAAATCTTAATTAATCTTAATTAGTCTTCTTAATCTTGAGTTTGACAATGATTCGGAGATAAATTAATATAAAATGTTTTCTTTTATATTGCAGTAATACTGAATGCAAACATAGGATTACAAGGTTTCACTTCTATTTGTGCAGAAATAGGTAATTCTCTGTCTCCGTTAATTCAGCATTGATTGCAACAGTAATGTGGGTAAATTTTTTTTAACTCAGTGTTTTAGGAACTAAGTACAAGTTCATGCATGTGTTATCAGAATTGGTTGTGATTGGCTAAGATTGCTCTGGACTGTAATCTCTTACTTTCATGTTTCAAAATTCTTTTGTTCTATTTTTTTGGTCAGTTAGGAGCCAACAGTTAAGAGTAGTCAGAGGGCCAGACTTTCAAAGGATTTACTGATGCAGTGTGACTTTTTTGGGCTCATTTTTAAAGAGTAACTCTTCAGATGTACTGAACACCTTTTTGAAAGTCTTGAGTGTTTACTTAAATCTAAGCTGAGCTCCAGAACTTGTCCTGTCAAGTTCTACTGAAAAATACTTTTTTCCTTTTACTCAAATTTGTGAGTGTGTATCAGTAAAGTGGTGTCTGAAGTGAGAAATTAGGCACATTTTACTTAGTGCACTGGGACATTGATTTTACTAGATACCATTTGTCAGTTCTGAGGGGTTTAAATTTATCTCAAATAAAACCAGAAACCTCCTCAAAGAGGAGGTTTGCCAGAGACAGCCAATTAGAGCTAAGATAACTAATGAAAGTTTTAGGTCTGAAAACAAGAACAGATTAAAAGTAGAGTTCCTTGGGCATTTACCTTAGCCTCCTGTATTTTTTTCTGTTAGCATCCTGCTTCTGACTGCCTGTACTTAATTTTTTCTTTCCTATGAATACCTTTGCCCTTAATTCTTTGTCCCCTCTTAGGTATTCTTGTGTAGCTTCTTTGCCTTTCATTGCCTTCCCTGAAGGTTGTTTAGCCACACTTGCCTGCCCACCTCTCCAGTATCAACATCTTTAACAGTGCACAGGTTTTTTTGTAGCACAGATTGTACATGTCAAATGCTTTAAAAGCTATTGCAGAGCCCTTTACTTCCTTTAAAAAAAAATGCATTTTAGTATCCTCCAGTTATTTCTGTCCTGTCTCAGCAATAGGCAGTGTAGTTATCCCAAGGATATTGTTCACTAGCCCTTTGTCAGTGGCTTTCATTACACTTTTTGACCCAAAGACCACAGGGTGAAATTTGAGTGGTTTAATAGATGTTTATGGTACATTCAGATATCTTTTGAAGTTCCATTTTTGTAAGACTGCAGAAGACCTCTCTCTTCAGCACAGGAAGAGTCAGACAGTAGAAACTCGGAAGAAGGTAACACGTGTCACCTGTGGCTAGCATTCTCTCTTCTCCTTCCTATATTCTCTACATATTGCCCAAAGGCTGTTATCCTGGGGACATGTAACACTGCTTTTGTCAAGCAAATCTTTCTTTGCCCAGCTTATTTGGGTTCCTGAACAGGCTTGCATTTACTTTTTAGCATGTACCTGTTTCTTAGTCATGTCAATTGCAGTCAGTGATTGGTAATATTCTTGATTTAAACTGCCCAAGTCAATATCTACTTCCATGTACAGATACCATGGGAGAAGCCTATTCACCCAATCTTACGATCTGCTTAATGACCTGGGTTGAATAAAGAGTTCTGAAAGACAAATGTCTGCCACAGGTGTGTGTCCATCCCTGCACGTGCTTCCTGAACAACTCTTTTCTTGTGAAACCAGTAGGGAATACCACCTATTTAGCCTCATTAGAGAAATAAAATAACATTCATAATTGTGTAGGTAATGGATATCTGTATTTCCTGCAACACCTTACTTGCATGTCAGTAACATTGGCATCACAGTATCAGAGATTGAAAGTGTAACCAGAAGAAACAGACCAAAATGCTTTAGCACAAATTAGGATTTTGTGCTTGTTTGTTCTGTGACTTTCATAAAACCAGAAAGAGAATCAATTAAGTCGACTTTCTGTGCCCAACCAAACGTACACTGAACTACCTTGTGTATCATGTTTTCTCTCAGTCCAGTAACCAATGAAAACAGCAGTAGAGAGCATCATCAATCATGGTGCCATTTGCACACAACATAAGAGCTCATTCTATCTCTTAAATCAATGCATGTGCATGAATGAACTCATGATTCATTATACTGAATTCATGATAATCCACAAATGGCAAATCTCTGGGAATATTTACAAAGCAAAAGACAAACATCAGCATGAAAGTGGTTGGAATTTCTTGGGTTTTTAGGTTGCCATGAAGCAATAGCAATCCTTTTCTTGATAAATCTCTGAAGTAATCAGTTTGTTATGAGTGACTGTTCCTGGGTTTGGGTGTAATTATTGACCATTTTCTTCATCCTTTATCATTATGCACCTTGCCTTTTTTGGCTAGATTCCCTTTCAGTGACTTTGTCCTCTTGGTCCTGCTTTAGGGTTTCAGCTAACCAGTACACCACTCCCTTTGTTAGAAGAGTAATGATTTTGTGGTGTGCTGTTCAGCCTTCTCTTCCCATTGGAAAGTATGTTCTGTTGATTAGAAAGGCCTGATGAGTTTCTGCTTATAGCTTGTGAAAAATGTTTTGTTATACAGGCGTTTTGTTCTATAATGAGTGTGGGCTTTTGAAGGAGGGCTCTTAGAGCAAATTGGGCATGCATTACTCTTGGGAACTGTCTGTTCTGTTAAGAGGTTGGTACACTGGTTAATGAAATCTAAGTGTTTGTTTCTACCATTGAATACATACTGAAGTGAAGTACTGAAGTACTGAGAATTCTTCCTCGAAAGGATTCTGCAGCAAGCATCTTCTGCAAATGGTGGTACTCTCTGGTGAACCATAGAAAGATCTTTAGAGAGTGTATTTTCCCCTCATTGCATGTGTTTCTAAACTGGCGTTGGTACTTGTACAATCACTTTATATATGTTTTGGGATTTAATTATATTTTTTTACTTGGAAAGATGGCAGAATGAAAGACTAGCCCTTTTCACTGAGACAACTTTTGATTTCAAAATCTCATTTTTAAGAGCTACTTGTTATATTCGTTAATCTGGACAGAATGAAGCATACCAATCCATAAGTGTCTTTTTGGCCCTATAAACCACAGGTGCTTCTGGTAGTAAATTGCAGTTGAATAAATCCTTCCAAACCTTGAGATAATTTTTTTTAAGTGACCAACAGCAGAAACTTAGCTGTACCAATAACGGTCGCAGCCTTTAGGGCATTCAGCTGTATCATTTTGCTGTTTTTTCAGTGGTATCTCGTAGTTGTTAGTGAAGCTTTGTCAAAGATAGTACACTTGCTATTCACTGATCCCAGAAAACTGTCCTGGTAATCTCTACCCCTTCTCCAGCAGTTTCACTTGCTGAGTGTTAAATGTTTATCTGTGATCCCTTCTACTTAAGGCTTAAGATCTTTGCGAAGATTTGCATGAACATCAGAGAGCCTTGGGGCAGACTGGTAAGTAATTGGGCAATTTCCCAATTACTTACCAGTCTTCCTGCACATCGATAATACCTCCTCTAGATTCTCCTTTCAGATGTGGACAACATCTGAATGCTAAGGAACAGCAGCTAGTACAAACGCCTTCCAGACTGAGTGGAAAGATGCAACTTCCAGCAAGCAGAAGGAAGATTTTATTTTTTTTTTGTCAGAACCCAGGCCTGCTTCTTATTGTGGACATCTCTCCAACTGTGAAAGCAAAAGTTCTATTACTAGAGGAATATCTTTTATATTGTTTTCTCTATTGTTGGAGTCTATCAATATATGAACATGTTGTTTGGTGAAAGGGTGGGACTTTTTTTCCTACTAAGCACAGGTGGAAGCACTGTGGTATAATCACAGAATCATTTATATTGGAAAAGCATCTTGGCAGTTTCCGAGGTGGTCCTGGGACACTGAGCTCTGGCTCAAGTAGTACATGCTGGACTATACTTCCAGGCTCTTCATATTCTGTGTCATTTCTCTTACCTTATTCTGGACCTTGAAGAATGTTTCCTGATCAGTTGCACATGCAAGTGACTTGCTAAACTGCTGAAGCTCATCTTACATTTCTGGCATCAAGCTATTCCTTGTGCTCCTTTTGGTGAATATGCATAAAATATTCTTTGTAGGAAGAACTTTTGACTAAGACATTTAGGCACACTAGAAATTTTCCACCAAAACTACGTACTTCATTATGTTGGTAAATGCTTGTATTGAGCACATGTAGATCATCTTCAAATACTCTTTTTGAGAAAGGTAAATACTGAAATTATTATCATGTAAGGTTACTATGAAGGTAACTAATGTTACTTCTACTAGTACTCTAATACCTGAAAATAAGCTACAAGTCCCTTAAGTCCCAGTGCAACCCTTCAAGTTTAATTAGAAAGTTAGGAAAACAAAGAGCTCTGCTAAATGTGTCTTTGCCTTAGCTTCCCTTTGTGATATGTGAACTTGTTTAGAAACCCCTGATGATCAGGTTATTGAAAGTGCCATAGAGTAGTGGAGTAATTTTATTAATAATGGGGATACTGTTAAATTACACATTGTATACTCAACAGAAAGAGTAAATTCATTCTTTTGACCTCTTAAGACTGACCTTTTAAGCCCTTTCCTCTTTTACTGTGGTCCTGTGCAATTTTTATCAAGTATGTAGAGTCATCAGTGCTTTTCTGCTGCATCACATTTAATGACCATAAAGAATTTTTACTGGAAGCCTAACATTATAGTAAGACAAAAGCCATGACTCAAGGTGAGTATGCTGCTCCGGTTATAAGAAGGAATAATTGTGTATTCCGAACCTCAGCATTTGGAGTACCCAACTGCAAAACAGTGGAGTGTTCCTGAAGATGGGCTTTGGTTTTCGTATGAATGAAAGGAAGTAGTTTCATGTAGTTAAGTGACTTTGTAATGCTCTTAAACTTTACTTAGTGATTTTTTATTTGTGGCAATGTTTCTGTACCATGTTGTTATTATTTTCCTGGTTATCCAAGCACAAGTTACTTCAAGTTAAGTCTGTGTTTAAAAGGCTGAGAAAAGTTTGCTGAAGTAGAATCAAAATGACACAATAGATGCTAGCTTCTGTATATTGGGTTGCAGTAATAAATCTATTCTTTGTCCTTTGAATCATGGCACAAGTGTATTTCTTTTCGATCACAAGTGGGCAAATGTTGAACTATAAGTTACAGTAGTGTTCTAAGGGTGAGTCTGTGCTGGCTGAATCTGCCTCTATTCTGTGCTGGCTGGACAGCAGCCAGCCTCTAGTCTAGCAGCTGTGCTTTCTGAAGCAGGTAGTATAGAGTTAAATATAGTTCTTAGTATAGAGTAAAATCACTAAAGTACGAATGTGATCCTTTTGAATGGCTGGAAGACATACATTAGCATTTTCACAACGTAAAGATTCTGTAGGGTCTTGGATGACTTCTTTGCTTCTCAAAACATTCAAGGTTTAAGATCTCATGTCAGCCTGGGGGTCCTCCTGCTTTTAGCATTTTGCTAATAAAAATCCCTTTCGTTGTTTTCCTTCAGAGTGTTCACTTTTTCTTGTTGTGATACATGCCTTGGTTTTTTTAGCTTCCTTTATTTTTCTGTTACTTGGGGACTTGAGAAGCATAGCAAATTCGGAACGATGACTTTACTGTTACTAACTCATGTTGGAAAATCTGTTCTTTATAATGGAAATGAACAATCATCATTTGCTTGGATGTCTTGGATAGTCAAGAGAAGGAAAAACAATGACAGAAAATTACTTCATACCTATTTCCTTTCTTTCCAGTCTGTTCTATTATCCTCAAATTATAATTCTCTAAAAACTCTCTAAAAATGTATTAAAGGATTGACAGATGAATGTTTATGAATCTTGCAGTCTTGGGCCAATTTACCAAATCAGGACCTGCTTGTTATTTCACAGTTTGAAAGTTGCACTAAATGTAGTTTCAGGTCTCCAAATTGTAGAAAGCACCATGACTGGGCAACGCAAAGGTCTAAGATTATACAGATTCACAATGCTGATCCATATCTTTTTCCCAGAATTTTTTATGAGTTCATATAATGACCCTTTGTCTGCTGCTGATATCATCTGTACTCACAACAGTCAGCATAAAAAAATTGAAGAGGTACATATTGTAGCCTAGTTTAAAGAATTTAAGTGTTCCATAGCTGAATTGGACCAGACTGATGCAGGGTGCTCTGATAGTCCTCAGATATGGGAATATTCACACAATCAGAATTACGCAGTACTGCAGAAATCCTGGAGCTGATAACAGAGGAAGCATCAGCAAAACCGTTTGAGTGATACAGTTTGAGAATATCTTGCTAAACACATGCATGGTTAGGTTTAACCTGTAGTTATATGACTTTGAGTTCCCAAAACCTTCTTGTGATGATTGTGTGGAGCACCACTAAGGCTATCTAGAACAATAAAATTTTAGCAGCATGACAATCTGTCTAAATAAATCTGTTGCAAGTCAACTATCCACAGGATAAGTTAATTTATGCAGAGGTTCTATTACATTATCCAGGTTTCTTCTGGCCATCGGGTTAGTACAGGTGTAAGTGTTGAGCCTCAGCCTATATTCAGGCATGCTGTGTGCTAATGGTGATTTTACGAGTGTGCACGTGCAGTGCAGTCCTTATGAAGGAGCAGAAGAAGCCTGTAATTGAGCAAGGAATACAGTTGGACTTTTTTCCTCATAGAGAACCAAAACACAGTGAGACGAAACCTAAATTTGCATCTTACATGAAGCTCATCAGTTTGCATTGAGTGTTTTGAGTATGTTTTTGTTTCATTAAATACCTTTTGAGGCAGATGCTGGAAGTTTCCAGTTTTACAAGTAATTCTGTACCATCCCAGAGGAGAGAGACAGTGATCTGGTTCTGGGGAAGTATTGCCAGCATAGCTTGTGTTGTGTGCTTTGTGTCTTTTATCACAGTCCTGACTGGTTTCATATTGCAGCTGATTTCTGAGTTTCAAGAACAGCAATGCTTGAGCAGAAATCTATTTTCTGAATTAGGTTTTAACCTCTAACTTTTTCATAAGCAATGAACAGGTAAATGTATTTTGTGGATGCAAGAGAGACTTTTATCCTTTATTCAACCGAGGAGTCAAAGTGTTGACAGTCCCTGAAATAGAAAATTAATGTTGTCTACGGGCATGGCTGTCTGGTGTTTGTAATAAAGTTTAGAGCAAAAGTTCGTGAGCTGCCATGTGGTAAGATACAACTGTTACTAAAGTAGGAACTAACAGGCTCACATACTCTAGTTTGAGCTGATTAATTCCAGAGACAGAGAAGGAGTTAAAGCCTGCAGGAGTTTTGGAGCTTGAGAGCACCAGCTGCTACATAAAAATAAGCATTTTTCCTGCAAGACTTCTAGAAAGCATTTCTTGCCTAAGAACTCCAATAATACACAAATTTTTGAAGACCTGAATAAGAATGTCTGACCTGATTGTTCAGTGTGAAGGGACAACATTTTCTAAAGGCTGTTTTATTTTAGGAAAAAAGACACAAAAAGCAAGCAATGGTAACTGTGTGGCTAAATTGTCTGGGAGCTAAAACTCACTCGGCTTCATCTGAATATTGAAACAGACTGAGAAAACAAGGAAATAGTTTGTAAACTGAATTACATTTTCAGCCAACACACTTCCACTTCTCCTTGGCTCCAGGAGTTCAAATATCTTTGACTGTGGTTGTTCTCTCAGGCTCCTCCTTCACGTTTACATTTGCATTTGCTTTTTTTATGGATGATATAAGCCTTCTTTAGCAAGACCATTTACTTCCAGGAGCAGGAACAGTAACTGCAGCTCACACATCAAGAGTAGAGATATATCTTGGCTTTTTAAGCTGGACTGTTTGCCCTAACTCTGGGCATTGTTTTGCTTTGAGAATATTAGTTGATTTAAATGAGCCAATGCTTGACTATTGCAGAAAGTTCCTCATCGTGCCTAGTAAAGAGGTAAGCAGCTTTGTTGTGGTTCAAGTGCTGGAAGCGTAAACCATGTGTATTTCTGTATGGATTTTATAGGAATTATATAGGAAGGTTTTGCAAGGATTGAGGTCCTGTGTTTGTTAGGGAGGGAGAAAGGAAAAGACAAGCACACTTAAAAAGATTTAACTTTGAAGGAATGCAGCTCTGGACTTGTCCAGGTTTGCCTGAAGGTAGAAATATTTATTTATGAGTTTGAAAGAAAAATAATCCAGATCTCCTGTAATGTTTCCTGCTGCAACATGAACAAGGGTACAGTGTGCAAAGGTTTGTGTGTTTGCAGCCTTCTTTTTGTTCTGGTGGATTAGGTTAGAATGGCTCTTGCTGAACTAGTGGTATATGTGTTTACCTAGGTGGCTTGCATTTTTATCTTCTTTTCCCAAGTGGTGAATGAAAAGGGGGTAGCTGTGGAGACAAGCTAAAAGACTGAAAGACTGATACCTCTTTTTAACTCACAAGTCTACCTTTGGGTATTTGAATGTCAAGGAGGGAAGTGCCAGGAAAAACAGGCTTGGAAGGAAGCCACTGAATTTGGTATGTCTTGGTTTTTCAGTTCCTAATTTTTGTATAAGTTACTCTTTCTGTATTAGGTATAGGAGTGGAAATGCACACATACCCTTTGCTCTGAGGGTTTCATTTATAAGGGAGACCTTGATACTTCTGTGTGTGTGTAATTCAAATTCAGTGTAAAAATTTTGTCAGGCTTTAGCTGAGCAGTTCATGTAGTTGGAACAGCTCCTGGTAGGCTGAAAGAAAGTGAAGCCATTTGGTTTTATTAACTAAATTCCAGCATTACTTAGGTGTCCAACATTGTGAACTTGTTTTTTTGACATCTCTGTTACTCCTGCTATTTAGAGTGTTCCTTCATTGGAAAATATGAGCATGGAGATTGAGTTGTGCATTAAGATGTATCAAGTGCATAGGGCCTCTGCTGTACCATTACTTAGCAAGGTGCAGAGAATAGAATTTTGCATTGTTAGTATATGTTTTCATATTCTTTTGTCAGAAATGTTCCCTGCCTATATTCATAGCTTCACTTTTGCAATTAAGTTGGTTAATGCTTGGGGGAGAGGGGATGGAATGTGGGTGAAGAACAAAATAAAGTGAAGTCCAAAAGTCTTGGTGCAGAGGAATTTCAAAATTATGATTTAGAAAAAGGTGTAGAATATGAAAGTGTTACATAATATGAGAAGAACTTCACAACATTGTATTTTGAAGGTTTATAAGATTTGAATAGTTCATTTGCCCTGTTTTATGAACAAATAAACCATATATACATAGTATTTTTATACATAATACCTACATGTATTTTCTATTTATGTACACACACAAATAAAAATCCAAATATGGTGTGGTTTTTTGACTATTTGCATGTTCTCTACTATGGTATCATTGAACTTTTGAGATAGATTTATGGTGGTTGTTTCCATTTAAAATAACTCATATCTAAGTATTCTCTGGGTTACTCTGGTTCACAAACATATCTCAGGCTGCCAGTAAAACATTTGGGTAAGTCCACTTCTGTGTACATGTGCTCTATAATTCCTGACTCTTGTCAACATATATTAATTCCTTCCTGGCAGAAAAGCTAGATTTACAATATTTTTTTTTTTTTTCTATCATACAGCATTTAATAATCCTTTTAAACCAAGTTGGGAAAAAAATCTAGGTAGAATTGATTTTCTTTTACCTCAGCTAAGTTGTATTCTTTCCAATGGACTTGCAGTTACAAAGCTTACACAAGTCTGAGGTAAAACTAAATTCCTACTTTAGTAATCAAGGTTCAGCATCACACATAAGAATTTTTTTTAATCATTACCGGCTAATTACATGTAATTGCATGTCATAATTAAGTAAAGAACCCAAAATTAATCTAAGAATGCTTTCCTACAACTGTGTAAATTTGTAAATAATTTTTTTATGTGCACTATCCATTGTATTTTCATGTTCAGGAGCTCATGTTTAAATATACCCAGACTGGGTATTTAACTTAATTTTTGTTCAGCTGCTAGTCTCATTCTTTCTCATCTATTTATAATGCAAAATGGTAATTTTTTGGCGACTATTTGAAGTATCTAAAAAAGTTGCTGTCTTCTAAACAAAAATGCTCTAGTTGCAAGTAAGTTGTTTATTACACAGTATCACAGTTCCTTGTGAAGTCTAACAATACTTTATTCAAGCTCACAGACATAAGTCAGCAGGTCCCAAAAATTTTTTGTTTCTCACTTGTAGACAAATAACATAATATGACTCCTCAAGTTCTAGCATAAATATCAAAAGTAGTGTCTGTTAGGCTCACCATCCCACTTGTGACCAGTTTAACTTCTGTTTGGGGAGCCGATGCTCTGAGAAATTACCTTAGGGATTTTTAAAGCTTGGCACTGGACCAGACTTACAGATATAAATACTTAAGCAGGACAGCTAGATCCCACACTTCACTGGTTACTTTTTCCTTGTGCATCTTAATTTTTTTTTTATATAGCCGGATGCTCACTTTAGATGGTTCTGTCCTGGATTAGACCCAGCCAGAAGTTTAGCTCCACAAGGCTGCTTGCTCACTGCCCTCACCCCCCTGGTGGGATGAGAAATAGAATAGGGAGAGAAGAGCAAAGCCCTGTGGTTTGAAATAAGGAGAATTTAATAGGACAATATTGGAAGAGAAAAAACAGCACTAATAGCAATAACAAAATGGTATATGAAGTGAGTGGTATAAAACAAACTGAACCACCTAAATCTGCACTGAGGCTTTGTGCCAGAGACTGAGGGCCCTGCCAAACCCAACCCCCTGCTCCTATAAGAGCTCCTGTGGCATTAGTATGGTGTTTAATGTCCCATTGGCAGGTTTGGTTGGCTATCCTGGCTGTTGCCCCCTTCCAGCTCCTGCTGAAAATTAACCCTATCCTAGCCAAACCCAGGACAGGTTCATACAGAACTGGGAATCCTGGTAAACTTATTGCTCGTTTTATCAAGTTCTTGGTTTTCCTCTCAAGTATATGCATTTCTTTCCTATTTAGATAATCTAGGTTTATCAGATGATAATGCAGGGTATGTAAAATACTCAGTTTCTTTCATTGTGAAGTTCTTAAATTTTGTACTTAGGCTTGTTGTCTTGGTTATCAGCACAGTTACGCTGATGATGAATAAGATAGTACTTATGCACGGCTGTTAAGGCTTTTTAATCCAATGGCATTCCACATATCAGCAATCTTGAGGTAACAGTGTGATACACTGAATGCCACAAAACCTAGTTACCAGTTTTATAGCACCAAAATATTTCACAGAGATGCTACTGTGAAGATCCTCTCTTCTGCCATGATGTTCAGTTCTGGCAGGGCTGTGTGATTCATTGGCATGTATAGTAATTGGGAAGCCCGGGTAGCTGACAATCATTGGTTGTTTGTACAAGTCATTCTAGTCATTTTAGGAGAATCTCAAATTACAGAGATTTTATTTTTAACAGGGACCATACTGTAGCATAAACATGGTTAGTGCTGCTGAAGCTTCAGATCAGATTTATTGAGTTTCCCCATATAAATGAGATGTTTCCATATTCAGACACATGAACACGTGTGTAAGCTTCTGTCTCCCGCCCATGAACCTTTAAGTCTCTCAAGTTTGCTGCCTCTATTCTAACCAAATTCTATGTTGGGCCATCCTGAGCCAAACTTTATGAGAAGACCCAAAAAGACTTTTGTAGTATCTCTATATCAATCAGACTTCTAATGAGTGCCATTCTTCAGTGTAGAGATCTATACTTTGAAGGGTTTTTTAAAGTTTCTTTGCAAAAATGCCCACATTTCATTCATCTGTGTGACAGGTTAGAGGAGGAAAAAATTCCTCTAGCAAAATTTTTCTTCCTTTCATCTGATTTACCTGTCTAAAATAGTCCCGCACCTTTCCATGGCACTTTCCAGATAACACTAACTAGTCAGAAAAACACAAAGCTTCTTACAATCTCTTCTTGGTGTTCATTACGAACTACAGCTCAGATTAAAACTTGGATTTGAGTAGTAGTTAATTAAATGTCTTAGATAGCAGCGGGACCATCTGAGAGTTCAAAGACAGCCATTTAACTTCTACATTTATCAAAAAAAGATGCTTTTAAATTTACTTAAATGACATCTCAGAATCCTGAAGTATTTTAAGTCCAAGTTTTTACTGACGTATAAATGCAGTATGTAAAGGAACAGTCTTTAAGAGATATAAATTGATCAGAATTTGAGAACTAAAAGCAAAACACAGAAAATAAAACCCAAGCCCAACACACTCCTAAATATTGTCAAGTGGTATCCAGTGCAAACTCTGATGGAAAGAAGCGTCTGAGTACTCTAATTTTCATACTTAATAGGTAAACAGCAAACAAGGATTATAAACAACCAAAACTCCATCCTCTGCTGAAAGCTGTTTTCATATTTATATTCAGTGATATTTCTTAACACCATCAAAAATACATCGACAAATTATTTTTGCACATTTCCCAAATTGTGTGTAGAGATACTGTATGGATTTAATTATTTATTTATTTTAAAACAATTTTCTAAAAAAGCTTTCTTTTTTTTCCAATGGTAACATAAAGAGGGGAGATGCTTGGATGGCACTGTGTGATGGTACAGAGAGGGCTAAGGGAGGGAAATGTGCAGTGGTTTTCCAGTGCAGCTATTACTTGAGAAATTGATAGATTTCTATATGGTTTCTATAATGTTTCTATATAGTGAACCAAATCCGCATGCTAGAATGTTTACCTATTGTGAGACATTTATGACTGACTCAAATGCTTGAAGGATATACAGTGTTCTGCCTGGTTTTGCGTAACAGAAAAGTCAGACTGGAAGACTTAATAATTGTTCAAGTGTTCTAGTCCTGTGTTTACTTAATTGTGTTCCAGTTCAGACCTGTAACCTCTTCAAGTCTGTTAGGGTACTGAACTCTTCAAAACAAAGTGGTTTTGTATTATTTTCTTTTCTAGTCTTTAAAGTCAAAACTGAGCACGTGGAAAAGAAATAAAAAATCACCTAATAGTTACTCTGTTGCAGGGTTATTTTGTCCTGTTGGGGTTTTTTTGGTGTTAGTTTTTGTTTTGTTTTGTTTGGGGGGGGGACTTCTTTTGTGTGTGTGTGTGAGGGTGTTTTCTTATTTTTGCAATTTATTGTGATAATTCTATTAAATAGTTCCACATGAAGTGCAAACTCTCCTTATTATCCTGGCAGTAGTGAGAGCTTATGAGAAATCACAGCATGGAAGAGGTTGAGAACCTGTCGATTAGCTGCATTTTCCTTAGATATGGTATTTTTTTCATAGAGACTGTTTTTAAGTATCTGTGCAGAAACATTCAACCTCGTACAGAGCAGCTCTTTTCACTATGGGATCTAAACTTCATAAACTTCAGCAAAGTAGTAGTACCTAGTCCTTAAAAAGTAAAAAATTGTCAAAAATTATTAAAGCTATCATATAATCTTCAGTGTGTAAGTATTTTAACTGTTGGAAACTTGACAGTGTGTCCCATAATGAAGGCTTTTTTCAACCTGACCACTTCTCTTGCCATTATAAACCAATGAATTCATTGCTATTATGGGTACAATTTCAGAATAATGCTTTTTTCTAAAATAGTATTGCATAGAAAAGCATCCTAATTTGGAAGCTTTTAGATCATGAAGCTTGCCTATTCAGAAGCTTCATGATCACAGTGCCACTTTAAGTATATTTGTAAAATATGTGATAGAGTTAATCTTGAAATGCATTGGGCTTTCCATGGCTCTTTGATTCTGGAACTGCCAAAGATGTAGACTGAGCCTGTTACTAAACTGTAATGGTCAATTTTTCTTATTATTAAACAATTCTCAAGCTATGGGTAGGAAGTTATTCAGAAACTTCTGCTTAGTATAAATGTTTTGATAAATGAGCATTAAATCCTTTGAAAGTAGAACCACTTGCGTTTTTTTTTTTGGCTTGTCAGACGTTAAAAAATATTACCTTCTAAGGCTTTTTATAAGAAACAGAATTAATTGTGTTAATTTTTGGCACTAAGATCCCAGTAGCCTCAAGTTGATCTAACCTGTGTGATATATGTGGGAGTTGGGCAAACAAGTCGAATAAAGGATCGTTAAAATGTGCATCCCATGGCTTTGTTTCTTCTGTTTGGTCTATAGTGTCAAGGAGAGCTTTAAAAAGTCCTAACAGGCAGAGGTAGGAAAAAGTGGTTTAGATAAAATAAGCTCTGGAGTTAAATAAACTCTTGAGCTTTTAAAATGTTCCAGAGGCAAATTGCTGTATTCACTGTTCTGTGGTTTTATCCATTGCCGGTGTTGGTAGATGTGGAAGAATGGCTAACAGAAAAAGGACACGTAGACATAGTTCAGCTGTGCAAGCAGGAGTTGGGCAAGCAGAGA
>JANHFX010008019.1:108711-127038 GCA_027560015.1 Chloroceryle amazona
CATAAAAGCATGTAATCAGCATCTAATAAACGAAGTTTGCCGAACACCTCTGTGAGTGTGGACTGCTGCTTCCCCCCACCGCGACAGGTAGAACTGAAGTAATGTGGAAGAGATGATTCTCACAGCAGTATTTTTACCTCCAGTGAATTTTATACTTCCAGTTGGTATATAAAAATCTGTTCAAGTTGATGTGTTTGTTGTTTTGGGGTTTTTTGTTTGTTTGTTTGTTCATGGGTTTGTGTGTGTGTGGTTTTTGTTTGGTTGATTTGGTTTTGGGTTTTTTTTTGTGTTTTTTCTTTTTTTTTTTTCTGGGAAGTAAAGAGATATTTTTTCAACAACTTTTCACAATTTCTATTTATTTTGTGTTTGTTATTGATGAGCATATATTGCCTGTTAGCATTAAAGCATGTAAGAGAGTAAAACTTGGCTCACCCAGTTCTTGTGTGTGCATAGCTGATGTCAGTGAAGCATGCTAAGATGTGCTCATGCAACTGGAAACGGGAAGTTGTTGGTTCATAACACCCAGCCTTAGTAAATTTAGTAGATGCATTTTCCTGCAGTATTTTTATACTTTCTAAGGATATTCTAAACAGAAAGGAAAGTTCTAGCCCATATTTATTATGAATAGTTATTCATAAACTCCATTTGTGTACCTCATTGATCAGAAATAAAGTTGATGAGGAAGTAGTTATATTCTGATTTTTAAGGAATTATGGTCTTGCTTATTAAAATAGAAATGTGAAATACCTACAAGGTCCTTCAAACCTGTAGAAATTTCACAGTCTTAACATTTCCTTGTGCATGCCTTTGTGGAGAGGCCTTACATATATTCCAGTGACTGTGGTTCTGATTGAAAGTTTCTCTTTTCCATGAACCACCAAGACAAGGAGTAAATGATTCTTTGTAGTGTAGTTAGACCATCTGGTAGATGAAATGTTCAACTACCAGATGAACCGGTAATTGCATGATATATGTTCAATGGAAGTATTGCTGGTGGGTTCTTACCATTCTTGCTCTGAACAGAGTGCACAGTAGTTGCTTCTCAAGTGTCTAGCACTGTATTAGTGTAATTCTTCAGATGAGTATGAAGAGGTTGTAGAGCCTGAATAAACCTGCATTTGAAACAGCATAAAGAGAGAACTGTATTTGATCTTAAGCTGTGAATGGCATGTTATATTTCCGTCAAGAAAACTGTTACAAACAGAAATCTAAATCAAAGAAGATACTCCTGTTGGTTGATGCTGTAGTTGTCAGTTTAGTTTTGCAAAAACAATATTAGTATTGGCAGTACTTCTGTCATGTGGCATGACACCAGTCTTACATAATGCCATGTCCTTTTCTCTCTCTTCCCTTGTTACTTTCAGTGCTGCATACCCAAGGTCCCATTGATGGTAGTTTGTATGCGAAAGTGAGAAAAAAGAGCTCTTCAGACAGCAGCATCCCTTGTGTTACACAAGTTGTTCCTATGACTGGCAGTCCTGATCACAGTGATCATACCCTATCTGTCAGCAGTGATTCAGGACACTCGACAGCTTCCATCAGGACAGACAAGACTGAGGAGCGCCTTGTACCAGGAGTCAAACGGGATCTGAGTCCACAGGAGAAGGCAGAACTGGACCAGCTACTTAGTGGCTTTGGTCTGGAGGATTCTGTCAACACCAACAAGGATATGACTGATGCGCAAAGCAAGTACAGTGGAGCTTGCCATGTAGTGCCAGCTCAAATTCATATGAATGGTGATACCAAACTGAGGGACAGGGAAACTGATATTCTGGATGATGAAATCCCTAATCATGACCTTCACAGTGTGGACAGCATTGGGACTTTGTCTTCCTCAGAAGGACAGCACTCTACCCACCTAGGGAACTTCAGTTGCCACAAGAGCAGTCAGAACTCACTTCTTTCAGATGGCTTTGGAAGCAATGCTGGGGAAGAGCATCACAATACTTTTGCTCCAGACCTGGGAATTGGTGTGGATCTTCTCTATGAGAGATCATTTGGAAGCACTGAGCCAAAGTCAACTCAGCAATTGCAAGGGAATCCTTCTGTCTCACTCCAGCCTCAAGCCTATGGCCCAAGTAACTACTCTACTCAGACCTGGGTACGCCAGCAGCAGATGGTCACTGCCCACCAGTACGGTTTTGCCCCAGAGAATGAAATTAGGGTTGGTATTCATAACACTGTAGAGAATTCAGTCAGTATCTGTAGCCAGTCCCGAGTTCCAGACACCCCAACACGTGGCTCCAGCAGCAGGTATGCTGTGCAGAGGGGTCGAGGAGGTGTGCCAGGTGCTGCTGAAGCTACAGAACATGCCATCGCCGAGAGTTTTAAGACAAGGCCAGTGCCTCAGAGGGACACATATGGCCTGGATCTAGTACGGAACACAGGGGATGTTCCAGCTTCTCCAACTTTGGATATTGATCAGTCCATTGAACAACTGAACAGGCTGATCTTGGAGTTAGACCCTACATTTGAACCTATTCCAACCCATGTTAACACTGTCACCAGGGACACAAATCAAGTAAATGGCTTCACTAGCCTTCATGTAGACGTGAAAGGGCTTGGCAGGAGTCCTGGCTTCCATGACAAATTAGAAGTCACAAACAGGAATCCATCACGGCATGGTAAGCTATTGTAAATATTTCTAAATATAATGTTTTTCCTAGCACTTGTCTGTTCGGGGTATGGTACAGCAAGAACTCAGGCCATGACTTAACAACTTTAAGGAAGGGTTATTTCTTATACACTCTTTACAATATCATCCAAGAAATTATGGAATCAAAAGATGATGGAAGATAAGTGAGTTTTGTAGATACTTGTTTTTTTGCTTGAAAAAAGGCTTGTTGAGCAAATTCTTACCTGTTATAGGTCATCAGTTAAGATTTTGCTGAGATTTTTTTGCAATTTTGCTGCTGTAATTTTAAGTGAAAAGGGAGCAGAATTCCTGCAATTCCTATGCTGAGACATTTTTAGAAAGCATCTGTAGTGAAATGGTTTATGATTTATGAATATATGTTTTTTATTATGATATTTTTTTATGATTTCTATTTAAAGTAGGAAAAAAGGTTCTACAATTTTGTCATCAAAATTCATGTAATGCATTGAATTTCTATGCAGTATTTTCATAAATAATGTCATCTTTGCCAGTAAAGTATTTTAAAATGTAGTCTTCCTGAAACTTTTCTGTTTAAAAATTCAGAAGTCACACTGCTTGCTTGTTAGCTCTGGCTCCAACATGATTGCAGAAATCAACTGGTGGAATTAAATATGCAACACTTGCTGACTATATTGCCTAAGTAATGCTACTAAAACAAGCAGCTTTGCAAAACAATGAGTAGTCTGTCTCTGCTTAAGTTCACTGAAACATTTCATTAAATGCTGTAGCTAAAGTTTGTGACAAACAAGTTCTTGCAGTCATGTCTGAAAATTATGTGTGGTCCTTTGGCAGAATGTACCCCCTTCCTTTCCTCCCTTCCCTCTTCTTTCTCCCTCTTTCTACTTCCAGTCTTGGTGCAATGAAAGGCTTGCTTGTGTCTCTGGCATTTGATCCAGTATCAGACAACATACCAGAGCATGTGTCTGTTCCCCCATTTTACACAACAGAGCTGCTTCAGCTCAAGCCCAGTTGAATGTGCCAAACCATTCAATGATCACTCTATGTAACTAGTGTGTGGTTTCCATTAATGTGCAGGCCTGTGTGAAGGATAATGATTCTTGCAGAGAAGGTGAAATCACAGTTTTGTATTTAGGAGAGTAGCAGAGGACTAAAGAAATACAGAAATCCATGACGAATATATGTGAGCTGCTTTATTGTGTGTTTGGTTTTAATACACTGTATGCATTTTGTGGCTCGTACAGGGATTAAATTCATTAGTTTGCAATTATTTTGAAAATTTCCAAATTATTAGCTAATGAACATATTCAAAATGAGATTTTTCTGGCAAGGGAGAAGTCTTCTCTTTGCTATACAGTAAAGCTAGTGATGGGGATAAAAGAGTCCTTTTGAATAAGCCATTTTCTACATTCTGTATTTAAAGCTGTGAATCTGAAAAGAAATGTTTGAATTTTTCTCACAGATTGTGATCAGCTCCCAACGGAAGTAGGAGTCACTGTCAGTTCTCTTCCATTTGTGAAGTCTGGTAAAGCAGGTAAACTTCTTCCTCTAATAAAGACTGTTGAGAATACAAGTCCTTGGGGCACGTTCTGGAAGAGTATTTCTATTAGTGATGAATATTGAGTATGAATATACAGACAGCTTTTAGAATCCTAGGTGATTGGCAGAGAGCAACAGAACATAGTATGAAAAAGGAAGGAGTTTAGGTGTCAGGAAGCTCCTTCACTTTCTGTCATATGCTTGTCCTCTCTCCTTAATCATCCTAAGCAATGGAAAAGAAGGGTTAATGTTTTTTTTCCACTTTTTATTTTTAGACCTGTCTCTCAGAAATATTGAACATCCTTACAGGCTGTTTACATCATACTGAGCTTCAAACATAACTTTATGCATACTGATTCGTAATCCACTTTCAATTCAGATAAGTAGAAGACCTTTTCAGTAGTTTTAATTTGACAGAGTGTATGTCTCTGAAAGCAAGGTGGGGAGCACAGTCTGCATGCTGAAAGTGGTATGTAAGCGCTAACATCAACTCCTTGTGATACTGAATTTTTTCCCCATATCCTCTATCTCTGCTGCAAAGTAACACCCACATTCCTACTGAAATCACAGAATCAGGAGTGGTTGAGGTTGGAAAGCATCTCTAAAGTTGATCTGATTCAGCTTCCCTGCTCAGGCAGGGCCACCTAGAGCCAGTTGCCCATGACCCTGTCCAGATAGCTTTTGACTATCTCCTACCTACAGCCAGCCCTCTGGGCAAACTGTGCTAGTGCTCAGTCACCCTCACAGCAACAAAATTGCTTCATGATGTTCAGAGAGAACCTCCCGTGTTTCATATTGTGCCCATTGCCTATGGTCCTGTTACTGGGCACCATGGAAGAAAGACTGGCTCCCTTGTCTTTGCATAATTCCTTTAGGTATTTAGACACATTGATGAGATCCCCAACACACTTTCATTTAATCAATAACTTACAGGAGGAGTGCCATCCAGTATTTTATGGACAATTCTGCACTCTACCAAATCAGGACTAGTTCTGCATGATGTTTTATTTCAACATACCAGGTATACATTGTCTAGCAAGAAGGATACTTATTTAAGGACAGGCAGGGAGTGAATAAACTAGTGCATGGGTCTTCAAGTCTTTTCTTAAATTTTTGCTTGGAGGAAGTACTTACTCCATTCATAGTTACACTGTCCTGAAGTCACATTCTGTTGAAGTCCTCACAGAGCCTTTCATTGACATTAGAGACTTAAGCAGTAAGGCAAGTAAAGGGTTAGCTGTGCATTTTTAGTCCCCAAAATAAATGACTGAACTGTATCTGGAGTTTAAGCAGAGAGCTTAAAATGTGTGGAATCCAGGATATGGGATGCAAGTCTGGAGGCTTGTGTTGGCCTCTTGTCTTCACTTATGTCATTGAGATTTATGGGCCTCATTCTAATCATATTTATAGTGACTTAAGATACTTATGTTTAGGAAAATTTCCTTGAAAAACTTAACTCTTAAAGTACTTTATTTTACCTTTTATTTTTCAGGGCATTATGCTGCCAGTGTTGTTCATATTGGTTAGCATCTTCTAGACTTACTAGTCTCTTTGAAACAGTGTTGGATATTACCAGCTGAAATCCTTTTGCAGTGGTCCTTGTAGAGAGTTTATAGTGACTGCTTTTCCTTTACTAATTAGGTCCTGATTTGGTGGGATGTGGGGAGACGTTATTACATATCTGGGGGTGTAAGCTAAAGCACTTTCATTTTCAACAGCTGCTATTTAAGAGGACAGCATCTTCTGGTAGAAGAGACAGAGCAGGAATAGTAAGGATGTAGATATTTTAATTTAGTCATGGCATTTAGACAGTTGAGTGCACAGAGTGCCCTAAAGTTTAAAGACCTCTGCTTGTGGTTAATGTAGATAGTGTCTTGAGGAATTGTGCAATGATCATGTGCCTTGCTCTTGAGTGATAAGCAGCTATTTTAGATGTGAATTAAGTCTCTTGCCTGCCCTTTGAACTCTTTGAGTATATTCATTGTGATTAGCAATGCAATTTTATGTTGTGTGTAATGCACTTGAAATGCAGCAGACTGTTCCTAAGAGAGGTGGCCTTATGCTACCTCCATGGTCCTTGGACATGTATTACCCCATTCATCTCTGCATTGGATCTGGTAACTCTGCAGTGGTGGGGTTCGTTGGATTAGTTTGTTAATTTAATGGTTTTCTTTTGGATTAGTTCTCTGTCAGATCAAAGAGCTAAACCTGCAGTGTGAATAGGTAATCACTAAATGCCATGTTCACAAAGAGTGGTGAGGGCAAGTGGCTGGAGGTGGGGGGCACGCAGAACAGCCCTTTTAGCAGCCTTTAAACTAGGTAGAACAGGTTTATCCTGAAACTGCATACTTACATCTTTGTGATAGGACCTGCTCTGCAGGAACTTCACTGTGAGGAGAAACTTCCACTGTATTACCAAACACCATTAGGAAATCTGATTAATACTGGGGCAGAGATATAAGAAAGGCAAAATCGGTATTTTAGGGCATTAGCTCTAAGCTTAATATTGGGCATGTCAAGTTTGACCTGTCATTTTCTTATGTGCTTCAGCATGCAATACTGGAGTAACATATGAATAGCATTTAATTAAACAAAAGATTTTTTTTTTAAATAAATATTCCTTTGTATAGCTTTAGCACAATAATAATATTTTTAGCTTGCCTTTGTCAAGTTCTAAAATGCTTTATTTCTGGCTTTTGCAAGTATCATTCAGTTTATACTAATGAGAGCTTGATTTAAAACTACCCATGATTCTAAAGGTAAAACAGTGTATGTGTCATGCTGCCATATCTGCTTGAGACTAGGAGGTCACCATCACATACTGGTTTTCCAAATGTTGTAGGATCTATTTATTTATGTACTGGACTTGCCCTGCTGCTGTGTACAGAATCATTTATGCATGGTGTTCACAAAACAACGAAGAGAAGAAGCAGTTTGACTGAATGGATGTTAAGAATGAGGATGACCTGGAATGTTTTTCCCTCAATGCATCAACTAGTGTAAATAGAGTATTCTACCTGCAAGGAGAAATTGTGAATTGGGGTGGTCAGATGGAAGCCACAAGAGTATGTATAATTTCCTGTCTTGTGAATCCATATGGTGGTAATAAAACAGAATCCAGATGTGGAATAAAGCACAGATGTTCTGATACGTTCTTAGAAACTCTGCATAGCATTTCAAAGGAATAAATCCAGAAGCGTACTCCAAATATTCTGCTAGGCAGGTAACTGAATACTGGAAAAATAACATGCCTCTGTATGAGAAAATAGGTAGTGGCAAAATTAATCTATTTTGACTGTGGATGGGAAAAGGAGCAGCAAACCTAAAGTCTGAGAAACAAGGAAATACTCTAATTAGGTCTCTTCATTTTTTCAAACATGCTTGACAATTTGCTTGTCTTTGGGGATCAGCGGTATCTGTGAGGAGGGGTAGAGAAAGTGGCTTACAGGGCATGCAGGTCTGACAAATTTTGTAGAATTTCAGCCTACAAACCCAAGCCCTTAAAAAGTCTGTTGTCTTCATATTCCTACTGAGAATTAGTGCTTCTTTGAAAGGATTAATAAATAACAAGACATTTCCTCTGTACTCACTGCAATAAGTACCAGGTGTTAAACAGTTTAAAAGAGAATAAAAGAAAAATCAGATAAAAACATAACCCATTGTACTTGGTTAAATTCAAAAGTCTTTTCCTCCATGCACGAGTACAAACTAATGTATAATGTCATAGAAAGCTCCTCTTCAGACTTCATCATTGCTTTCCCTCCCTAGTTCACAACTGGAGCATCAATTTAGTCTGACTTTATTCCTCTGCACATGCACATGCAAGCAGTAAAGCTGAATTACTCGGCATACTTGCAGTGAAAGGGTATAAACTTGTGCCATGGTAGAAAGAAAACAAAACCTTATAATATAAGCCAAATAATCCCTTAAAATAATAATAACATTGTTGTTGATTACCAGTTTGTGGTAACAGAGCAGTCTGTCTGCTGGATGTGGTTTACCTTACTTTAGACTTAGGATAAGCGGGAGTTTCTGCAAGGCAATTAACTGTTGAAACTACTGCAGCACAAAGAAATGCTGACTGTCATGAAGATGAGGAAATAGCCATGAATAAAGGGTAACCAAAACAGCAGTTTTTCACTGAGTAATGATTGGTCTTGCACACTCAGGTTTTAGGGAAAGCTATTTACCCTGTGACTGAAGCAGTCGTTGACCTAACAAGTATATCAAGAGAATAAATTGAATGAATTCATACCTCTCTTTGTATGCTACTGCACTGCTTGCCAGATAAGCAGCTACTTCTGATTTTGTACTTCTTCCTAGAGGTTTTTATATACAGGTACCCTTAACATAGGTTAACATGTCGCAAACTACTGACTTCCCATGTATCAGAGTTCTCCGCTTTGTCCAAAAGGATGTCTTGGTTTCAGTGCTCAGTGTTTTTGAGAATAAGAAGAAGCAGACAGTGATTCTTGAATTTCTTTTTGCTAGGATGTTTCTTTATGAACCATGAACAGTGGCTGATGACCTATTTTCTCCTTCAATGCTTTGCATGTTGCTTATCAGGTGAACCAGTACACTGCATATTAAGATTTTTTCAGGCTTTTATTTTTACATGAGCTGAGTTACATGGAGATGAGTTTTTGGTAGTAAACGAAGCTGTCATTTACTAGTAACACAGTGCTGCAGTAGTTACTGATAATGAGTAACAGGGAAGTTTGTAGCCTGAGGAAATTTTTATATGTATGTAATCTTTTCTCTGCAGCCCTGTGTTTCCCCTTCACTCTGTCTATATTCTTTCATGCCTAATAACACATGAGAAACATAAAAAGTTCCACCTCAATATGAGGAAAAACTTCTTTACTGTGAGAGTGACAAGAGCACTGGAGCAGGCTGCCCAGAGAGGTTGTGAAGGCTCCTTCCCTAGAGACTTTAAAGACCTGCCTGGATCTATTCCTTTGTGCCATGGCCTAGGTGTTCCTACACAGGAAGGGGTTTGGGCTTGATGATGTCCAAAGGTCCCTTCTGACCCCTCCCATTCTACAATTCTGTGACCAGAGTCATTTAAACATCATTTGTAAGACTTATTTCCTCAAACCAGCCATCTTTTATCACAAAGCTTATGCTTACTGGATAGAGAAGGAAAGCTAAAACAACGTTTTATTTCTACATAGAAAACTCTAAAAGCAAGAATCTGTTAATAAACATAGAGAACAGAAAGATTTTTACCCATTTTCAGTAAAACCTACTCACACTCACCCCCTACCTTTTCACTCACACCACGTTACAATTTGCATCTTTATAATTCTTCATCTGATTCTGAATTTTTCTATGATCAAACCAAAGCAAAGCACATGAACACGTGCATTAAACATCTGGGAATGGCCCATTTCCGTTGCCATGACCAAGAGTTTGTCTAAACTGGGCAACATGAGGGAGAGAGGGACTGTGTTTTCCATAAGATTAAAATTATATTATTGCTTTCAGCTAATTATAATTCTTCTTACATGTGATACTGTGTTTGAAAATATCATCTTAAAACATTTGTAGGTCACCTAATGTGTTTGGGACAACACAGATGCACAGTTCACACAGCCTTACATTTTGTGTGGAGTTTATATAGTTTGTCAGCTCAGTAAAGGATTGAGCATTAAAGCCATCTTCTCTCCCTCAAAAAAATCTAAACATGCAAAATGAATGAAAATGAGGTGGCTAACCATCTGATTACAAGTGTCTAGCACATCTTCGGAGATCTTTCCTCTATCAAAAATAAATCTTTGAAAATGGTCCAAATTGCAGTATTATAAATCATGCTACAGTGTATCTGAGGACATGAGAGGAAAGACTATTTTATTAAATAATCATTTTTGTAAGCATTTAACTATTCCAGATATTCCCATTCACTCTGCGATATTTTGTGGAAGAGTAAACCCAGTACATTTGAAATAAAGTTGGAAATTGATAGAACAAAGATTGTCCTAATTCTTATGTATCTTATTTGCATGTACTAGCAAAACACTACAAAACCTGTGGTAGTTTCCCATTGCACGGGAAAATTTTGGTGCCTGACTTGGAGTGGATTTTACAGTGGTTAACAGTAAATTTAAATGGAGTTTTTAGCTAAAGTTAAAAACTGAAGTTTTAAGTTAAAATTGGATTTTTAACTAAATTCACTATTTTAAACTAAAGCTTAGTTTTTAAGCTGAATTTAAAAATTGGAATTTTAGTAACATTTAGTGGCACAGTAATTTATAATTTAATCTGTCTTGTACTTATTCCACAAATTTTTACCAACCCTGTAATTTTCAGGATGTAGGCCTAAGTGTGTAGCATCATTATGATATCTCTGTATAGGTTTGTAGATGCCATTTAGATTTGGTGACAGGTTTCTGCCTGTGTTTGGCACAGTATAAAAGGCTAAGAAACTAAAGTGGTCAGACCTACAAAGCTGCTGTGTCTGTCAAGGTTTGGGGTCAGGGCCATCCACTAGACCTATAACAGACACTCTGTTAACTCATCTCCCCTTTCACTCTGCAAACTGACTGGATTTATCTCCCTCATCTGCTTCTGTGAATTGTCACACAGCAGTTTTCCACTTCCACTGATTTCTTACAAGACAGCATTTAGAATTTTGCACTGGCCATATAGGGCTGTTAAAGGGTGAATGAGATTTGCTAAACACACTTTGACCCTCTAGTTGACAGATCAGCTTCTGGATAGGAACTACAGAGTCTTGACTGGTATGATACTGTCGTTTATTCGCTGATTTAGTAGCAATTGGCACCTTTTGTTCCTCACCTCTCATGTGCCCCACAGCATCAGACTCCTCTGAAGTTTAGGCAGGGTTGTCGGCTGTTCAGTGTCCTCAGTCTCTACAGCTGCTCGACCAAAGAAAGACCCATCGAATAGCCTTTTGGGTCCTTATAGTATACCCTTTCCTGAGGAAGCCTATGACAAGGTTGTACAGGGCATCTGGACCAGTCTCCATAGGGTGCTTTTCCCACTTATTCCCAGTTAGGCTCACTTTGGCCTCTAACACAGTTTTTGAGATCTTCTTGTCACTCCAGTATTAATAAATGATTCTGTCCCTTTGTGATTTGATGGCAGTAGCATGCGCTGTGCACCACTGTCTGCAAGAGCTCTGTACTTTTGTAGTTCAGATGTGCCAGGCCATCAAATCCACACAGTCCAGTAAACATTGTTGTCCTCCTTCTCCACCTGTCTGGAGGCAGGGACCCTTTATTTCCAAGGGTAATACCTGCTGTTGACAACTGGGTTCTTGTAGTTTACTGGATTCATATGGTTTACTTGTTTCACAGGGTTTACATAGTTCACAGAATTTATGTGGACTGCGTGCATTACATTTTCCCTTGCCCTACTCACATTTGGATCTGAAGACCATGTACTTGGTCCAGAGAACTGCTCATAGTAGACTGGAGCAGCCATCCTTCTGGAAGAACTCTCTTCTCTTCATTTTACCTTGTGAGTAAAGTACTCTTGCCTGTAGAGTAGAGGTAGGTTTTCTATCCCATCTACTCATTTCCTGGCCATACTCATGCAGGAGAGACCAGAGGGTATGCCATGACGTGTACTCTTCCTGTTTTAGCTGGTCTTGTAGAGCATCTTGTAATGCATTCAACACAGATCCATTCAGAGGAATAATTGAATCTATTATCTCTCCAGCCTAGTTTTTCAGTCACTTTTTCAACTGATGTTTAGGTTTCCAAGCTCATTTTCTCCAGGGCTGATACATGGGCCGAGATATGGGGACAAGAGACACTGTGTTCATACTGTCATATTCTCTTAGCCACTTCTGTCATGGTGCCTTGTCATCTTTTCCCCAGATCATTGTAGACAATGTATGGGAATACACTGATGGTGCACTCTGCATAAACTTACACAACATGGGTCACTAGCATGGAATTGAATCAGGGTTTACTACTCACCTGGTCCTGTAAATCACCTGTCACACAGCTAATTCTCTCAGGTACTTGATACCTTTTTCCACAGTGGTTCATTTGATTAGGCATCATTCGTTATCATCTTTAAAGGGATAGCTAGTCCTTACAGCTGATAAGAGTCACCTCCAGAGACTGAAAGTGTTGCTCTTTCTCACAAGTGCTTGGTCAATGCTTCCATCTCTGGCCAGGGATCACAACTACCTGGCTTCTATACTGTCCAAGTTGATGGTATTGGCCCCATTATCCCAGCATTGGAGCAACCAGGCTGTAAGCTGCTTAACTTCACAACAGTGAAGTCCTTTCTCACATCTTGCAACTCCTTCATAGATAACGGTTTGGTGATAGCCTCTGCATATGATGACTCCCCATCTGATAGGTTTGCTTTAGAAGGACCAATTCCTTCATCATCCAACCCTTGGTAAACTGTAGAAGGACCCACTCCATCATCATCTGACAACACTGTGTGATCTGGTTTTGTGCAACATTTCTTTCCAGTTGCAGGGGTGTCATCCTTCACATCCCATTCCAACTCCCACTGTAATGATTCTGCTTGAGAAAAACCGTCTCCCTGGTCTGTCACTGGGCATGGCTGTTTTGTTCATTTCCTTCTTCTCTCTGGGTAACTTGTACCAGATTGAGTGGGAGTGGCCATGGTGGCTGTCAGTATTCATTGCTAGAGTTGAGGCAGCAGCAGTGCTCATTGTAGGAGCTGGAGCAGAGGCAGTGTTTGTCGGGGGAGGGCATGTGGGCTCTGAGTAGCTGCCGTGCTTGTTACAAGTGTTCACAGGTAATAATAGTTGTGGTGTGTGTCCTGTGTGTCACAAAGCATTGTGGAGTCTGGATAGTGGCAGAGTGTGAGATAAAAGCTTGCATACTTAGAGTAACTGCAGTGCCTGTTGCTGAAGCTGCATGCACTTTACAAGTTGAGGTGGTTCCCTGACATGTACACCTGCAGCAGTGTTTAAGCTGATGCCACACAATAAAGAGAACGGGGGGAAGGAAGACAAACAATAATTCAATTATAATGATAAAAGCATGGTATATTGATTGTAACAACCCTACCCACAGTCACAGAATGACAGAATGTTAGGGATTAGAAGGGACCTCCAACCCCCCTAACAGAGCAGGACCAAAACTAGAGCAGATCATGCAGAAATGCATCCAGACAGGTCTTGAAATTCTCCAGAGAAGGAGACTCCACAACCTCTCTGGGGAGTGTGTTCCAATGCTCTACAACTCTTACAGTAAAGAGGTTTTTTCCTTGTGTTGAGGTGGAACTTCCTGTGCTTGAGCTTGAATCCATTGCCCCTCATCCTATCACACTGTACAAGTGAAAAGAGGTTGTCCCTGCCTTCTTGACACCCAGCCTTTATGTATTTATAGACATTTATCAAATCCCCTCTCAGTGTTCTCCTCTACAGACTAAAAAGCCCCAAGTCTCTCAGCCTTTCCTCATAAGGCCTCTGTTCCAGTCCCTTAATCGTCCTTGTAACCCTCCATTGGACTCTCTCAAGTAGATTTCTGTCTCTCTTGAACTGGAGAGCCCAGAACTGGACACAATCCTCCAGGTGAGATCTCTCCAGGGCAGAATAGAGGGAGGGGAGAACCTCCATCGACCTGCTGGCCACACTCTTCTTTATGCATCCCTGGATACCATTTGCCTTCTTGGCGATGGCCACAAGGGTACGCTGTTATCACATGGATAACTTTTGTCTATTAGGACTCCAAGGTCTTCTCCATAGAGCTCTCTCTAGCAGATCACCTCCTAAGCTGTACTGGTGCATTTTATTGGTCTTTCCCAGGTCCAGGACTCTGCAGTTGCTCTTGTTAAACCTCATTAGGTTCCTCTTTGCCCAGCTCTCCACTCTGTCCAAATCTAGATGAATAGCCACACAGCCTTCAGGTGAATCAGCTAATCCTCCCAGCTTTCCATCATCAGCAAACTTGCTGAGAAAACACTCTGTCCTGTCATCAAGGTTGTTCATAAAGATGTTGAACAGGACTGCACCCAGCAGTGATCCCTGGGGGACTCCACTAGTTGCAGGTCTCCAGCTGGACTCTTCGCCATTGACCACCACTCTGGGGTCTCTTGTGTAGCCAGTTCTTAATCCATTCCACTGTCCATTCTTCTACCCCACAATTCCTGAGCTTGCTCATGAGGATGTTAGGGGAGACTATTTCCAAGTCCTTGCTAAGGTCAAGATAAGACTACCTCCACTGCTCTCCCTGCATCTATCCATTCAGTCACAACATCATAGAAGGCTGTCAGATTAGTCAAGCATGATTTCCCCTTGGTAAATCCATGCTGACTACTCCTGATAACCTTCTTTTCCATGTGCTTAGTGATGACCTCCAAAATGAGCCACTCCATCATTTTTCCAGTGATGGAAGAGAGGCTGACTGGTCTGTAGTTTCCTGGATCCATTTGTTGCCTTCCTACAAACCCTGACAGCATCCCTATAGTTCCCCCAAGTGACAAGCCTCATATTCCATGAACTGTAAATTTCTTTCATGAGACATTCTTCAGAAGATCCTTGCTCATCCATGCAGGTCTTTTACCACTTCTACCCAATTTTTTACTTGAAGGGATGCAGCTATCTTGGGCTTGGAGGAAGTGGTATTTAAAATTGACCAGCTTTCTTGGGCTCCCTTTCTTGTCTTAGCCCATGGGATTCCTGCAAGTAGATCTTTGAAGAGTTCAAAGTTAGCCCTACACAAGTCCAAGGTTATAATCCTAGTTATTACCCTGCTTCTTCCTTGTAAAATACTAAACTCCACCATCTCATGGTCACTGTCATCAAGGATGTTCCCAGCATTAATGTCCCCAATCAGACCTTCTTTATTTGTTAATACATGGTGCAGCACTGCACCTCTCTGTGTTGGTTCATCCACTACCTGTATTAGAAAGTTATCACTGATGCACTGTAGGAGCCTTTTGGACTGAAAAGCCTTTTGGACTGAAGAGTCTTTTGAACTTAGCTGTGCGGGCTTTCCAGCAAATATCAGAGTGATTGAAGTCACCCATAAGTACTAAGGAGTGTGATCTAGAGGCTACTTCCAGTTGACTGTAGAAGGCCTCATCAACATCTTCTTCTTGAGTTGGTGGTCTATAGTAGACACCCACAACAGTTTCACCCCTAATTGTATGTCCCTTAATTCTTACCCACAAGCTTACAACCTGTCCTACCTGCCCCCCCTGGATAGAACTCAACACATTCAAGTTGCTCTTGTACATAGAATCATAGAATCATCTAGGTTGGAAAAGACCCATGGGATCATCGTGTCCAACTTTTCACCCTACTCTGCAAGTTCACCCCTAGACAATATCCCCCAACACTACATCTAAGCGATTCTTAAACTCATCCAGGGATGGCGACTCAACCACCTCCCTGGGCAGCCTATTCCAATATCCCACCACTCTTTCCGTGAAGAATTTTTTCCTAGTATCTAGTCTAAACCTACCTTGTTTCAGCTCGAGGCCATTCCTTCTGGTTCTATCACTAATTACCCAAGAGAAGAGCCCAGCATCAACCTCTCTACAATGTCCTTTCAGGTAATTGTAGAGTGATGACGTCTCCTCATCCTCAAACTAAACAGACCTACATAAAGAGCAACAACACCTCTTCTTGTTGCTCTGTCTTTCCTGAATAGTACATAGCCATCAATGACAACATTCCAGTAATGGGAGCTGTCCCATCATGTTTCAGTGATTGCAATTGTATCATAGCCATGCAACCTAACCCAGATCTCCAGCTCCTCAAAATTTAATGGAATCCCAAAATCTAGTGGAGTCAGATTAGCATTCTGGAGTGATGTATTACTTCCTGAGGTAAAACTAAAAGTATACTTAGTAATAAAATCCACCGTGCGATTCCAGTAGTACACAGATGCATTTGCTGCCCAATTCAGCACAGCATAAATCAGCAATAAACACCACAGCAAACCAACAGCTTTTGCCCAGCACTTGGAATGGATAACTTTCAAATAAACAGTGACAACAAATAAACAATAACAGAATGCATACAGCAAGTGAGGGGAAAATATGACACTTAACTCTGAAACAAACTCTAAGAAGACATGAAATAATTTTACTCTCAGCAATGACATGATTTAAGCTTCTGTTTTAATTTCCAGTGCTTAAAGACTCTCAGAAAAAAAAATAAAATCTGATACTCTCTCAACTAGGTGATCCGGAATTCAAACTATTCAGGCAATCTATCAGAGCTCCAGTCATGCCTCATGTTGGGTGGCTATAAATCTATATAGGTTTAGGGTCAGGGCTGTCCACTGGACATATAACAGATTCTCTCTGGTAACCCCTCTCCCCTCCCAAAAATGGAAAAGAAAGGGAATAAGGGAGAGAGACTTAGCAATTAGAAAACTAAAAGAGCTTTAATGAAAATAATAGTAATAAAATGGAATATGTACAAATAAATAAAAACCTAGTATTGAACCCAACCCCTCTGATGGCAATGATGTCACCACTGATGCTACAGAGTAGGTACTGGGGAAGTCCCAGACTGGACTCAGAGGCAGATGGGATCTGGATTCTGGAACTGGATTCAGGAACACACAGATTGGGATCAAAAGCAGAACAGTACAGAGTTTGTGTCCTGTGTGGACAAGTTTAATGGCCTACTTGGATTTGCAGTAGCAGTTAGACCTTTTCATTTGCTTGTTACACTAATGGGTTTTAAGGAGTTTGGACTGCTTGTCTGCTACCTGTGTTAGATAGGGAGAAAAAAGAGAATAGTTTGTATGTGAATCTTTGCTAAATATGGGGTATTTTTTCAAGAAGAAAGAGATTTTTCTGATTTCAATAGCCCTACTCCCTACATCTTTTAGAAAGTTTAAGGCACTGAAGGTATCGCAGATACAGCTCAGTTGGCTTTTGTTCTGATTAATCCCTTTGAAACAGTGTTCCTGTAGAGCTGTTAATCAGAAAACTTGAGCATAACAAGATACAATGTTAGCACTTGCATCAGAAATCCCTAATTTTGTTTCAACTGGATATGCTTTTGTTTGTCCTTTTTCTACAAGCACAATGTTTAGCTCAAGTTTTTTCTTGCTATCTTTGAAGATACTATGTTTTCTTTAAATTTGTGAAAGTGATTGTAAAACTCATTCTAAACTCTTAAAATTTATATGCTTTGGTTTAAGGATAAAGCTGACTTGAAAGCTTGATTGTTAAATGCCTTCTGCAAAAATCTTAAACTTTATACCACAAAAATTGTGCCAGAGAAGGAAATCACTTTTGATTTGGATAGTGTTACTATTTTGGATAGTGTAGCAATTTTTAATATGTTGGGCAGTCCCTGAGGGCTTCTCTATTAGAAGTTAACTTATAGACCTTTTTTTTTCAAGATGAATTGTTAAGCTTCCTGATGGATTTCATCTCCATCTTTCGCAATAATGCATAGTCAGAGTATGCAGGACCTTTTAAACTGCTGTATAGGCGGTGGCATCTGGAATTTCTGCAATGCTGACATAATTCTCCCTGGAGTCTTATTTCAGCCTTCATGACTATGTTGAGGTCTGTGAAAGGGCCACAGACCCTTTCACAGGAGAAACAGACTTATGGGAGTTTTCACTATGCCTTTCTCAAGAGTACCCTGAGTTTTACTGATCTGTGGGTTGAACAGGTAGAACCTCTTTTATATTATGCTTACTTTTCACACAGTTTGAGGCTATGGTAAGAAGCTCCCTTGAAGTGCATTTGCTTTGTCTGTTCCTCTTTATGCTCCTCTGTGTGACATGCTTATACACATAATTTATTTCCAAATTCTCTGTCTGCAGACTCTGTTTTTGTTGTGGGTATTATTTTTTTAATTACAATATCTATTCTGTTGGTCGATTGATTAAACATACAGCCTAGCAAGTTTTCCTTTTGTTTTTTCAGACCACATGTGGTTTCCTTAAACTATTCACTTGTGGCTTGTGTACATGCTTGTCAGATTTTCTTAAATGCATAGATGTTACCTTTTGTCTCTTGTGGAAGCAGTAGTGGTAAATATTCCAAAAAATCCTGCTGGGGAATAAATGAAGTTAACTAAGTGAGAAGCTATCTGTGAAATAATAGTGTCACGGTTTAGGGTCAGGGCAGCCCCTAAGACCTAACAGATGCTCTCTGTTAACTCCCCTCCCTCCCCAAAGGGAAGAGAAAAGGAATAAGGGAGAGAGACTTAGTGATTAGAAAAGGAAACTAGAACAGCT